>WNWU01013525.1:48621-118020 GCA_012654045.1 Ptyas mucosa
GATCAAAAAATTGGTGTTATGTGCAATGAGGAGAACTTGGTAAAACAAATCAGAGATCAAAGTCAAATGCATATTAAAAGGTTGTATAATGCATTATTGGAAATAGATTCCAAAACGGAATTGGTTAAAGATTGTATGATAAAATGGGCACAAAACTTTCAGGAACCGGTGATGATGGAAACATAGGAGAAGATCTGGGTTAGAAATGTTAAATTTACACAGGCACAAGAGAAAATTTTTATAAAATGTTTTACAGATGGCATCTAGATCCCAAAAAGTTATCATGTATGTATCCAAATCTCCAAGCTAAATGCTGGAGATGTGATTGTGATGATGCAACTTATTATCATATTTGGTGGACCTGTAAGAAAGTTAAAGCATTTTGGATAAAAATTTGGTGGGTGATGCAGAATATCTTTTAAAAAAGGTTGAAATTTACTCCATAATTGTTTTTACTGGGTATAACAACAGATTGTACAGTAGTAGAGACTAAATTGATTTTAAACTTGATATCAGCAGCTAGATTGCTGATTGCACAACACTGGAAGAAGGACTCTTTGCCTACTATTGATGATTGGATACTGAAAGTAAAGAACTTGGCGGAAATGGCGAAAATCTCAGCGTACCCGAAGGACTATATCCAAGAGAGATATTCACGGGAATGGAGAAGATGGATTGATTATATTCAGAACAAATATCAGACAAGAAAATATCAAATAGCCTATGAATAAATGTTAACTTTAGATATATTATGTTATCTATAGTGGAGTTAAGGTTCTAGGGGAGAATTGTTACTTTAAAGTTAGTTAGTTTAATTTAGCTTATTATTGTCAATTGAAATACCCTGTATTTTGCTCTGGGAAGTCTGGGAGGGAGGGTAGGAAGGAGGGTTGGGGGGGCAGAGGGAAGGGGAAAGGGGAGGGGGGAATATTGGGGGGGGGAATTATTGTTGTGTAAAACTTTTTAATAAAAAAAATAGATGAACATTAACACTGGAAGGTTTTGACTTGACAAAGGGATGGCACGCATACTTAAGGGAAGAGAAAATTAGAAAACAAGAACAATTTCGCAGACATATCATAAGAGACACACTTCTCAAAATCTGGAATGAAATTGGAAAGAATCATTATGACATGATTCCACAGTGGATCTCCATAATGGAGGCACAAATTTATCCAAATACAATGGACACAAATAAAATGAAAACATATCAGGATCTTTTAAATGAAGAAGGAAAACTAAAAACAAGAGAAGAATTAAAAACTCAAGGTGTGGAAATGGAGTGGTGGACATATTTGCAATTAAAATCTAGATATAAAACAGACATGGAAAAATTCGGAATTCAAGTGGAACCAAAATCAGTTAGATAAAATTTTATTGGGAGCAAATGAGAAATTAATAACCAAAATTTATAATTTCCTATTGAGATATAAACTAGAAGAGGAAATAGTTAAAGAAAAGATGATTACATGGGCGACAAATTTCGGATATCCTATAGAATTAAACAAATGGGAAAAATTGTGGAAAACTATCAATAAATTAACATTATCTGTACCATATAAAGAAAATGCTTACAAGATATTTTATAGGTGGCACCTTCCACCGGCGTGAATTTCTAAAATGTTTCCCAAAACATCTTCACTCTGCTGGAAATGTAAAGCACAAAAAGGGACATATTACCACATGTGGTGGTCATGTCCCAAAGCTAAACAATTCTGGATCAATATTAAAACCCAATTGGAACAAATAACAACTCAAAAAGTACCATTAAAATCGGAAACATACTTACTAGGCATACCTACATGTAAATATGAAAAAGAAATAATATATCTAATCACACACATCTTGACTGCATCAAGGATTACTTATGTGCAAAATTGGAAACTAGAAGAAGTCCCAACTCAAGACAGAATAATATCGAAAGTTATGGAATGTGCTGAGATGGACAGACTCACCAAGGAAATTCAAGGAAAGGAAGAATCTGATTACTATCTGGTTTGGCAAAGGTGGTATCAATGGTTAGAGAAAAAAAAAAGAAAAGAAAAATCAATTAAAAGGAATATTCTAAAAGAGCAAAATAAAATCTTATACTAAATGAGGTTTAACAAAGAGTTACTAGATATCAATAAAATAATATTGTTATATAAGGTGAGAGAATGAATATATATTGAGGAATATAGGCTATCGATGTAATAAATCAGACAATACATTTAGATGTCATTACAATGATACTAGCTGTATATTATTTTACTTATATTTGTAAATGTACTTTAAGGGTTTTTAAATTAATAAAAGTTTTTAAAAAATATAAACACTTAGCAGATTCGGTAGAATTATTATTATTGGAAGTATGTAATGAAGCTCTGACGGAAGCAAAGTCACCAGAATCATGGAAGGAGGCATATATTACCTTGATCTCTAAAGAAAGCACAGACAATAAACAAATCAAGAATTAAAGACCAATCTCACTCTTAAATTTGGATTACAAAATATTTATGAACATTATGGCAGAACGGATAAAAAAAATACAAAATGATAAGATACATACAGATCAAAATGGATTTCTTCCCAAGTGACAAATTAGAAACAATACCAGAATAGTAATTAATATATTGGAATATTACGAGGCGCATCCAAAAAGACAAGGTGCCCTTGTCTTCCTGGATGCACAAAAAGTCTTCAATATGTGAATTGGGAATTTATGATTCGACAAATTAAAGCCATGAAATTCGGAGAGAAATTTGAAAAGATGATTGAATCGATCTATTCCATGCACAAGGCAAGGGTAATAATAAATGGGGAGATTACAAATTCATTTAAGATAACAAAAGGAGTTAGACAGGATTGTCCTCTGTCACCTCTGCTCTTTATCCTGACCCTTGAGATATTATTACAGAGAATTAGACAGAAAATGGAAATAAAAGGAACCAAAATTAAACAGGAAGAATTTAAAGTGCAGGCATTTGCAGATGATATGGTATTTGTTATAGAAGACCATTGGAATCTGGACCAATAATACTGCAAGAGATAGAGAAATATGGAGGGGAGGAGGTTTGCAGGCCTTAAAATTAACAAAGAAAAAACTAAAATGTTAGTTAAGAATTTAATGGAAAAACAAAAAGAAGAACTTGAGGAAAGAATGGGACTTCAAACTGTAAAAAAACTGTACTTAGGTATTTGGTTAAGAGCAAGATATTCAGCATTAAAAAAGGATAGTTATATGAAATTAAAAAAATTAAAAAAGTTGTCACTATTAGAGAAAATCGCAATAATTAAAATGAATATTTTGCCAAAACTACTCTATTTATTCCAAATGATTCTGATAAAATTAGATAAGAATTTCTTTAGAGTTAAACAAACGATTATGAAGGTCGTATGGACAGGAAAAAAGCATGGATAAAATTAATCTCACTTCAAGATAGAAGTAGAGGTGGCTTTGGACTCCCTGCGTGGGAAACTTATTACAAAGCAGCGAGTCTGGTTTGGGTTAGGAAATGGATTAATTTAAAGAATTTTAACACTGGAAGGGCATGATCTCCAGATGAAGTGGCATGCCTTCATATGGAACACCAGAAATAAGAAATATTCACATTTGTACTTCTTTGAGATTCACTGATACAGACTTGGGAGGGAATTAAGAAGAAACATTATCTCAAAATACCAGGCTGGTTATCCACTATGGAGGCAATGATCTACCCCAACACATTAGACCAGAGCTTCCCAATCATTTTCAGTTCGCGGCTCCCATAGCAATCCGACTTGCAACTGCGCGGCTCCCATAGCAATCCGACGTGCAACTGCGCATGCGCATTAGACGTTTCAGAAATGGCGCATCAGCGTTAGACCCAGCGGGCGGAATATTTCGCAGCGCCCTTATGACGATAGCGCGGCTCCCCAGGGAGCCGCGGCGCACAGTTTGGGAACCACTGCATTAGACATTGGTAAAATGGTAAAATGAAATTTTGGACAATGGAGGAAGATTAAAATCTAACCAAGAATTAAAGGAACAGGGAGTAATCATAGATTGGTGGCTGTATCTTCAATTGCAATCTAGATACAGAAAAAATTTAGAGAAATTTGGATTTGAACCAAAATTTACACAATTAGATAAATTATTAACAGGCCTGGAAGAGAAATTATTATCTAAAATATATAATTATTTATTAAATTTTGACTTAGAAGAAGAAATTGTAAAGGAATCAATGATAGAATGGGCAAAAAATATTGGGCACAACATTGAGTTAGAAGAATGGGAAAAAAGTTGGGAAAAAAACTATACATTAACAAAATCTGCCGCATATAAAGAAAACCAGTATAAAATGTTCCATAGGTGACATTTAGCCCTAACAAGACTCACAAAAATGTACCCCAACCTAAAATCTTATTGCTGGAAATGCAACAAAGTACAAAGTACCTACCTTCCCCCCCCCCCCTTTTTTTCCATCACCCCACCCCGGGTTGATAACTGGGCTGTTTGGTCGATGGGGGGGGGGGTAGGGCCAATGCCTTGGCCCTTGTAGTTTCCTGCTTGTTGTTTTCCCCCCCCCCCATTGCCATCTCCCTGCAGATATGTTAGATATACCAGCTGTGTTGGACATGGTGTGATGGAGGGTTTGGGCCACTGAAAGCTTGCTTGGATCTGGATTTGTTATCTCCAGTATCTTTGCCCCGGGATATATCCCCACCATACCCTCATGGCTTGGAATGAACCATCTAAATGCCCGGACTTTTCTATTGCAGCCCTTGACTGGTCTGCCCCGAGGAGAAATCCGCCGCCGCCATGAGAGGATGGCTGTGGACTCTGTTTTACTATCGGAACCGGGTCATGCTGTGGTGAGAGGATAACAATGATGGAAGGTTCCCACCTCGGGTGACCCCAACTGGACTCAGGAGCCCGTTGTTGTGAGAGGATGGCGAGGACTAACATCTCCTATCATTCACAAGTGGAGGGCCCCGCCAGGTCATTGCCAGACCAGGTTATGGTGAGTTGGCATAGGTTCTGTTGAGGTGTTGGGTCATCCAGGTGCACCAAGGGATTTCAGATAGTGGTTGTGATTGGGAATGGCTGTAGGTGGAGGAACGGAGGGCCACATCGAACTTTAGGAGCCTGCCCCCACTATCCTCGCTATCTTCGAGCGGTGGTGTGCTCCAACCCTCCTAGTTCTATCTGACCTCCTGGGGGTTTGAGGGATTGGGTTCCTGGGCTTAGGCTGGTCTATTTTAATGCTAGGTCTGTGGTCATTCGTGATTTGACTGCAGACCTGGCATACATTATGGAAACCTGTTTGGGCTCAGAGGGGGGTGTCCCTCTGACTGAATTGTGCCCACCAGGTTTCTGGGTGCTGCACCAACCAAGGGCCCAGGGTAGGGTAGGGGGGGTGGCGGTGGTTATTAGGGAGGTCCTTATTCTGCGGGAGGTCACTGCTCCTAAGATTGATGGATGTGAGGCCCTCCTCATGAGGTGGGGCCCATATGGTCAATTGGGTCTGTTGATTGCATATCTGTCTCCAAGCTGCGTATCAACAACCCTGCCCGAGCTACTTTTTTTTTTTTAAATTTGATATATATGCCGCCCTTCTCTGGAGATTCAGGGCAGCTTACAATGCGCTAAGCAATAGCCTTCATACTTTTGTATATTTATACAAAGTCAGCTTATTGCCCCCACAAACTGGGTCCTCAATTTACCTACCTTAGAAAGGATGGAAGGCTGAGTCAACCTTGAGCCTTGGTGAGATTCGAACCTGCAATAATTGCAGGCAGCTGATGTTAATAACAGGGCTTTAGACCACTGTACTATCCAAGGCTACTTGATGCCCTCTCGGGGCTGGTGGTGGAGTTTCCCAGACTTATTGTTCTGGGGGACTTCGATCTGCTGTCCCTGGATGTGGTGTCGGGTGTGGCTCGGGAGTTCATGGCTTCCATGGCAGCTATGGGCTTGACTCAGATTATCCAGGGCCTGACTCATGGGGGGGGGCACACATCCGATCTGGTTTTTGTCTCAGAGCAGTGGCGAGATGAGTTCAATGGGGGATCTCCTTCTATTTATCCTGTCATGGACCGACCATTATCTCCTTTGGTGTTGTGTCTTCGGCTCCCGAGCCCGGACCTCCGGAGGAAGAATCCTCCAAAAGTGAAGAGGAGGAGGAGGCAAGGCCCCGCTCTCCTGGCCCGTCAACTTCCGTGTCACATACATCCCGAGCGGCCACAACCAGTGAGCGGATGCCCTCTCTCGCAAGCCGGAGTACTCCAGTCTACAGGATCCCCTTCCTCCGCAGACGGTGCTGCCGACGGACTCCTTGGCCGCCGTCCAGGAGCCGGTGGACCTACGGGCGCAGGTGCGGGAAGCGCAGCGTCTGGACGACTGGTCCCAGCAGCGGAGAGCGGATGTCAGCCCCGCGTCCCCGTGGACTCTGGAGGAGGGCTTGCTGAAACATCAGGGCCGCTTGTATGTGCCCACGAGTCCACTCCGTGCCCTCGTCCTGCGGCAGTGCCACGACAGTCGGGCGGCGGGGCACTTCGGTTTCTTCAAGATGCTGCACCTGGTCACATGGACGTTCTGGTGGCCTCGGGTCCAGCACGACGTCTTCGGGTATGTGACGTTGTGCGAGATGTGCCCCCGAGCCAAAACTGCGTCCGGCCGACCTCCTAGGCTCCTACATCCGCTGCCGATGCCAGAGAGACCGTGGGGGGCCATCTCCATGGACTTCCTGACGGACCTGCCACCCTCCGCCACCTTCACCACCGTCCTCGTGGTCGTCGACACGCTGATCAAGATGGCCCATTTTATTCCGTGCCGAGGACTGCCGTCGGCCCGCACCACGGCTCGCCTGTTCCTACAGCATGTCTTCCGTCTCTATGGCCTGCCGGACCGGGTGGTTTCCGACCGTGGGTCGCAGTTCACGGCGTGCTTCTGGAAGAGCCTCATGGCCACGCTGGAGGTGCAGGTGTGTCTGTCGTCAGCGCACCATCTGGAGACAGACGGGGGGACCGAGAGGGTCATCGGGATACTGGAGCAGTACCTCCGCTGTGTGGTCAACGAGCAGCAGAACAACTGGGCCGAATTCCTTCCCCTCGCGGAGTTCGCCTTTAACAACTCTCAGCACACCTCCACTCAGGACACCCCGTTCCACGCCAACCTGGGATTCCACCCGCGGCTCTTCCCCCTGACAATGTCGGACTCCCCTGTTCCCAACATCCGGGACTTCCTCTCCGAGCTGCACGCCGTGCAACAGCTGGTGCGACGGCAGTTGATCCGGGCCAAGGAGGAGTACAAATGGGTCGCCGACCGCTCTCGACGGGCCACGCCACCACTGGCCGTTGAAGACCGGGTGTGGCTGTCGACGAAGCACCTCCCGACGGACCACCCAGTACGGAAACTGGACCACCGGTTCATTGGTCCCTTCCCCGTTGAGGCGGTCATCAACCCGGTGGCCTACCGTTTGACCTTGCCCCGCTCGATGAGGATCCACCCCATGTTCCATCGTTCCCTTTTGGTTCCCAAGGCCCCGTCAAGCTCCCTTCAACGCCCGGCGGTCCCTGCTCCTCCTGCTGCCACCATGGAGGAAGGGGCCATGGAATACGAGGTGGACAGCATTTGGGACTCTCGTTGGCTGAAGGGCCGTTTCCAGTACTTGATTGCCTGGAAAGGCTACGGCCCCGAGGACTTCACCTGGGAGGATGCCTCCTCCATCCATGCTCCTGACCTGATTCGAGACTTCCATGACCGGTTCCCGTCCCGACCGCATCCTGACCGCCCGACCCGGGGGAAGGGCCCTGCGGTGGGGGATAGTGTTGTGTCTTTGGCTCCCGAGCCCGGACCTCTGGAGGAAGAATCCTCCGAAAGTGAAGAGGAGGAGGAGGCAAGGCCCCCCTCTCCTGGCCCGTCTGGTTTGGCACCACCCCAGGCCCCAGCTGAAAGCCCTGAGGAAGAAAGCTCCTCTGAGTCAGACGTTAATGAGGAGAGGGAGTGGATTAATCCCAGGTGGCGACGATCAGAGAGACGGGCTCAGCAAAGGAGTGGGTGGGGCCGAGCACGAGGTGATGAGTCACAAAGCCAACACCCCACAAGGTATAAAAGGAGCTGACCTTACCTTGTTGGCTTTTGTGACGAACAAAGTTTTAACCTGACTGTTTGTTGTCGGACATGCCGGAGAGCCTTATCAGGGACTGGCCGTGGCAACTCAAAATAACAGCTGTCTTTATCTCTCCCGGGCTCGCTGCCAGCTTGTTGTTTATGGATGGTAAATAAACAACTTCTATACACTTCTGTTCGTGTGTGTGCTTGTCTGGGCTTCTGAAGCAGGGAGGGGACAGAACATTTGGCTAGGCTTCCATTATGCTGCCCCTCCTCACTAGGAGGTGGAACCAACCATCTGGTTCCGCCCCAGGCACCTGATGGACCCTGAGAGGTTCCAGAAGGAGCTTGGGATGATCCCTCTCTCTGTCTCCCACACCCCGGCCACGACCCTGGTGGAGGCCTGGGAAGAAGCTGCTGCCAGGGCTTTGGACCAGGTCATTCCTTTGCAGCCTCTGACTTGTCGCAGACCCCGGTTGGCTCCCTGGTTTACTGAGGAGCTCCGGGGGATGAAGCGGCATAGACAAGGCCTAGAGGGCTGTTGGAGAGCCAGCCGTTCCGAATCTGACCGATTTCAGGTCAGCCACACGGGTCTACCTGGTGGAGTTGGCAGCAGCAAAGCACCGCTACTTCGCCAATGTCATTGCGTCCATAGAGAATCTCCTGGCTGCTCTGTTCAGGGTGTCCTGCTTCCACTTAAATCAGTGGACGAGCTGAGGAATTTGGTCAGCACCTGTCGGACAAAATCTCTCGGATTCAGGACGGCTTGGACTTTGACTGGACAAAGTCAGATAGGGGTGAGACGGGGGTGAGACAGCGGGTCCTGTGCTTTGGGAAGAGTTTGATTCTGTTACCCCAGAAGAAGTGGACAGGATCATGGGAAAGCTGAGTGCGGCCACCTGTGTGTTGGACCTGTGTCCCTCCTGGCTGGTTTATTCAGCCCTGGAGGTGACACAAGGCTGGATCCAGGCAGTGATAGCGGCTTCTTTGAGGGAGGGAAACTTCCCAACCACCTTGAAGGAACTGGTGGTGAGGCCCCTCCTCAAGAAGCCAGCCTTGGGTGGAGAGGGGAGGGTTGGGGGTGTTGGGGAAAATATTTTATATAAATGTAAACACAACTGGAAAATTTGAAATGTAATAGTGATGTAAATGTGTTTATTATTAAGAATATGAAGGGATGGGGGGGGGAATGTTTAATTTTGTTTGTAAAACTTTTTCAATTAAAAAAAAAAGCCAGCCTTGGATCTAGCTGTATTAAGTCATTTTTGTCCAGTGTCCAACCTTCGCTAAAAACCTTTTTAGCAAAGATTGTCAAGAATGTGGTGGCATGTCAGCTCCCGCTGGTCCTGGATGAAGCGGATTACCTCTACCCATACCAATCGGGTTTCAGGCCCAGGTACAACACGGAAACGGCATTGATCGCACTAGTGGATGATCTCTGGAGGGCCCGGGACAGAGGTTATTCCTCTGTTCTGGTCCTATTGGATCTTTCAGCGGCATTCAATACCGTCGACCACAATATCTTGCTGCGTCACCCCGAGGGGTTGGGAGTGGGAGGCACTATTCTATGGTGGTTCTCCTCCTACCTCTCGGGTCGAACACAAGCGATGTTGGCAGGGGGGAAGAGATCGACCTTGAGGCCCTTCACTTGTGGGGTGCCTCAGGGATCAGTCCTCTTGCCCCTCCTGTTCAACATCTATATGAAACCGCTAGGGGAGATCATCTGTGGTTTTGGGGTATCATCAGTACGCTGATAATACTCAGCTTTTTATTTCCACCCCGAACCAACCCAGTGATGCCCTCGATGTGATGGCCCGGTGCCTGGAAGCGGTATGGGTCTGGATGGGTAGAAACAGATTGCAACTCAACCCAGCCAAGACCAAGTGGCTGTGGGTATCGGCATCTTGGTTCAGGGGAGTGGTGCCATCGCTGACTATAGGGGGTGAAGTTTTCCCCCTGTAGAGCATCCTTCTGGATTCACGGTTGAGTTTAGAAGACCAGATAATGACCGTGACCAGGGGGGCATTCGCCCAGATACGTCTAGTGCACCAGTTACATCCCTACTTGAACCAAGATGACTGAGTTACTCATGCGCTGGTCACCTCATGGATTGACTACTGCAATGCTCTCTACATGAGGCTGCCCTTGAGGACTAGGAGCACTAGGAGGCTTCAGCTGGTGCAAAATGCAGCTGCACGGGTTGTGATGGGAGAATCCCGATACTCCCATGTTACACCTCTCCTGAGTGGTTTGCATTGATTACCGGTTGCCCTCCAGGTGAGATTCAAGGTGCGGGTGATGACTACATGGCTTAGGACCAGGATATTTGGCGGACCACTTACAGCCAGCAACAATATCCCATCGCCTGGTTCGCGCCCATAGAGAGGGCTTACTCAGGGTGCCGTCGGCTAGACAGTGGTGGCTGGCAGCCCCCAGGGGTAGAGCCTTCTCGGTGGGTGTGCCCACCCTCTTAAATCAACTCCCCTTGAAGCTTCGATTAGCGCCTGACCTTCGCACCTTCCGCCATGAATTAAAAACTTGGCTTTTCAAATCCCTCGACCTGGACCTGGGTTAATTTTCATTTTTTTAGATTTTAGACTTTATTTTATATTGTGGTTGTGTTTTATTGTTGTGAGCCACCCTGAGTCCATTGTGAGATAGGGCGGCATATAAGCCGAATAAAATAAATAAATAAATAAATACTTCCATGTATCGTATGCTGTAATACTGCATTCAAACCAATGCACCACCACTGCTCAGTCTCTACCATTGCTTTTTTATACTAGAAAAGAATGTAGGCCCAGACATTTTCAACCTTTCCCATTATAGAATAAGAATAAATCAATTATTTTTTTTTAAAAAAATAATAACTAGAATATTTTTTTCTCACATTCCAGATTGCAACCTTAAATAGACTCATCATCTCTTAATAGTCACTTTTTCCATTTTAATAAATCATAACTTTACAAGGCTTTGCTCCTGAACTGAAAACTCACCAAATCATTTCTAATTAAATTTAAATTTAGGATTAGAAGGGTGCTACATTTATTGAATACAATGACAGTTCATTTCAGTTCAAATTGGTGATGTCTTATCCATCATTCATAGAATAATTGGTTAATGCTTCAGATATGTTTTTTAGTATTGAAGTTCTTGATGTGGAACCTGTCAAAGTTAGTATTAGAAGTTATTAGAGGTTATTCCGCTTTCCACAAATCAATAGGTCCTCAAATTCCAATTTGCAAACTTAAAAAGAATCACGGCCTCTTAATATCTTAGATTTTTAGTTAAATGAGGGATAATTTGACAGGCTTTTACTCCTACATTGAAAACTCACTCAAATATTTCCATCTCTTCAAATTCAGAGCTTTAAACAAATGCTTCTAAAATAGAGAAATGATTATAGGAGAGTTTGGTTCATGTTTTATGAACTTTTTCTCTTAATAAGTTGCTCCCTATTGTTTAGCTGTGGTTTACAAATAATTACGTAACATTTGGGGAAATATATGCAGACAAGCAACCCTGCACTGGAGGCCAAAATGGAGAAAACCTCCACAGCCACCATGTATTTGCCTTTGGTGCTCAGGTAAGATGGAACAAAAGAGATCCAAACACTGCAGAAGATCAGCATGCTGAATGTGAGGCATTTGGCCTCATTGAAACTGCTGGGGAGGTTCCTGGAGAAAAATGCTACTGTGAAACTGGCAGCTGCCAGAAAGCCCATGTAGCCCAGGACACAGTAGAACATGGTAGATGAGCCTTCATTGCATTGCAATATGATTTCTTCCCTTTCTGAATGTGTGTCAATGTCAGGAAAAGGAGGAAATGTGATGAGCCATATTGTACAGATGCCAGCTTGAATCAGGGAACAAGTAAGAACAATGGAGATGGCCAGTCCTCTTCCCACCCAATTCCTCATCCTGGATCCAGGCTTGGTGGCCATGAAAGCCAGAACTACAATGATGGTTTTTGCCAGCACAGAAGACACGGCCACTGAGAAGATGATGCCAAAGCTAATTTGTCGGAGGAGACATATTATGTTGCCTGGTGCAATGAGGAACTGCAGTGAGCAAAGGAAACAGAGGAGAAGGGAGAGAAGTAGAACATAGGTGAGATTTCGATTATTAGCCTTGACGATAGGAGTTTGGTGATATTTCAAAAATGTTGCCAGAACCAGAATTGTGCTGGCAGAAAAGAAAAGTGCCAGAATCAGTAGACATATTCCCATTGATTCCTCAAAGGATAAGAATGAAATTCTTTTGGGAAGACATGAATCATGGTTCTTATTTGGATATTGACCATCTGGACATTTGGAACAGTCATCCATGTCTGAAATTTGAATTTAAATATATATGTATTAAATATATATACATGCATTTGTGTCTATTTTCAAATTTCTATTTGAATTCTGTGATTATTCTATGAATATTATTATCACAGTTTGATTTGCTTTTTTTTAATAGCAAGATTGGCACTGATATTGTTAATCTGACTTTTTAGTGTTTGGATTTTAAGGGTTTCTATTTAATATTTTTAATTACTTACTGTTCAATTGTGTGCATTTAACTATATTTCTCTGGGTTTAAGAGTTGCATTATGTTTTCTAGGATATGTGCTTATCAATACTCTTCCATCTATTCATTGACACAGATATTATGGGAGATAGAATAATACACAGATATAGAAATGAGAAGTTTATCCCAATATAGAAGAAATTGGGACTTTCAATATTATTTTAATCAATTATATTACTTGCTTGATTTTTTTTGGTTAAACAAGAGCCAATTTTAAATTCTTATTTTTTTTATTTGAGGTTTTCCAATTGGAAAATGAATCTTTCTTTTTGGGAGAGCACAGTATTCTAAGAGATGTAAAAATTCAATTACAACAACTACAACTCACCTTCCTGTAGAGTCATAACAGAACTTGATTCATGAAGCTTCTTACCTCTCTGGATGGACATTTTCTCTCTGGGACATCGATGACAATCATAACAGCAAAATGGCTTTCCTTCCTGCTTTCTTTTAAAATATCCAGGGAGGCAGCTCTCAGTACACATTGAAGTGGGTATCCTCTATCCAATAAGTGAAATAAAAAGTAGCATTCACTCAGGTACTTGGTGAAAAAATTAGAAAAATCATGGCATTTTAATGTTTGGCAAATAATGAAGGCTAATTCCATCTTCGTTTCTTTTTCTTTATCATCAGCAGCAGCAGCATCAAAAAAAAATCTTAATTCTTAGTTTTATTTTACCGATTACATAAATATTTTAGGCTCAAAGCATGCCCCAGTGCTGAATTTCATTATATGATACTCAGTTTAATTGAAGTCCTCTTTCTGGACATGTAATCTCTCACAGTGGAGATGTTTGGACACAAGACATAGTGCCATATTTGTCAAAAACCAAATATCAGCACAATATCTCATACTAACAGTCAAGCATAGCGGTGGAGGGGTGATGATTTGGGCTTGTTTTACAACCTGTCAACTGTCCCAATATGCTAGCTAGCAAAAGAAACTCCTGAAATGTTTTTTTAAAAAATCTCCAAGAATATACTTTACTGAAAAGCCATATGGGTGCAGAAGTTCTAACATTTCATGCATGAAAAACATAAGAAAAATTCCTCTTTTCCTCCCTGGATCTCTTTTGTCCACCAATCAGTTGCACCTGGGTTGTTTTGAGAATGATCGGTACCTTGGACATTCTCAGAGTTGATGATCTTTGGGTGGAACTGTCTCACTTGCATTCCAGAGTGTCCCTCCCAAACCACCTGCACATTCCAATACCTGCCCTCCCCTCTCCCATTATTGTTGTCTGGTTATGAGCAGGCTGCGTAATGAGTCAACCACAACACATCCACAGGCCCTGGGCACCTTGCATGTCATTGAATCAACCTCAAACTCTTCTGTATATCAAAGTATTCTAGGGTCAAATGTGAGGCCATCTGTCCAACAGATAACGCTTGGTCAACATTGGGTCATAAAACGGGACAATGATCCCAAGCACACTAGCAAATCTAAAGTAGAATGGCTGAAAAAGAAAAGAATCAAGATGCTGCGATGGCTCAGTCAAAGTGTAGACTTCAAACTGATTGAAATGCTGTGGTGGAACCTTGAGAGAGCTGTGCATAAAGAAATGTCCACAAATCTCAATGACTGAAGCAATGTTATAAAGAAAACTGGAGCCAAAATTCCTCCACAATGATGAGAGAGACAGATAAAATCACATAGAATACAATTACTTCAAGTTATTGCTTCTAAAGGTGGTTCCACATGATATTGAATCATAAGGTATAGTTACTTTTTTACACATGTCTTCTACATTTTGACTTTATTTTGTAAAATAAATGATGACATGGTATAATATGTTATGTGTTATACCTCATTTGAGGTTTTATTGATCTATTTTTAAGAACTGTTAAGGACCAGATAATTTTTACTATGTCTTGGTATATAAAATCATAGAATTCAAAGAGGGTGTATTTACTTTTATATATGACCTAGTAGTACTTCACCATATATGGAAGTTTCCATACATGTCCAACACTAAGAGACTTTATATTAACTGGAAAGACAAAATCTTGAGTGAATGGTTCCAACAGATCCTAGGAAAAATATTGGAGCTCTCTCTCCAAAAGAGTATAATGGAAAAAGAAGCTAAAATACTGTGCAGAACCCTCAAACTCTCAGGCCACTGGTAGAGAACCTGAGTTTGATGAAGACGTATGCCATCTATAATGATGAGAAGGGAATTTTTTTATTTTAATCCATACCTAAAGTAAGTACATGCATACATACATACATACATACATACATACATACATACATACATACTACCTTATTTCTACTGTATAATATGCACTTTTAAGTGTATTTTAAGCAATCTAAATTATAAACATTCCCAGACCACAATTTTATACTCAAAACTATTCTCTATCCCATCTCTCAACACGTAATGTAAGCCACGCAAATGCTCTTCTGAAGCCACTCTTTCAAACTCTGCTGCTCCTTCATCAGGAACTATTGCTGAGACAAGCTTTTCAAGAGAGACTGAGTACAAAAAAGGAAAAGAATATTTTTCTTCTGTATACAGAATCTATTATTTCAAATTCCAACAAAATGGAAAGTATTAGTTATAATATTTTTGATAGTTGTTTAGCAAATGATCTGTCTCATGTAATTCCAATCTACCACCTACCTTCTTGATTAACAGAGTGAAATTTCAATAAGAAATACAATAATTATTCTAATAATGCTAGATAAAATACCAGAATATGTGAAGAAGTGCAGTGATACCAGAATACCAGAATATGTGAAGAAGTGATATGTGCAGCCCCCAGATCTGATTAGCTGCAACAAAATTGGGATTGATTATTAATTATGAATTTACTTTAGGGATTGTATTATATCAAATCACCTCCTTTAAGCTTAACACAGTACTTTAATACATATCTTTGCATTCAACCATGTATGCATAAATTCAGAAGTAAAATATAATAAGTTTTTAAAAAGTCGCAGAATAATTTGACATTCTATATAAACTTCAATCAGGTACAATGTACTAATACATATATATAAAGTTACCTTTCCCATTAAAGCAATGGATCTCAGCATGGGCTACATGGACACCAGTGGAATCAATACATATCTCTAGGGCACCAAAATAAGTTTATGAGGTGAGCACCCAAATGTAATTGCCAGACAACCAATTGTCATCTCATTCTCTGTTTCTAATTTTAGCACCATAAATATTGAACGTTATTACTATCTGTAATAAATATCTGTTAACTAAAATGTCAGCTACTCTGAGGTGATTCACAGAAATAAATTAGGCTCAGAAAGAACCATGAGTAAAATAAAAAATTGGGAATAATAATACATTCATTATTCATACATTATTCTGAATAATGTATGAATAATGAATGTATTAGAATAATGTATGAATAAATACTTTATATCTCCAATGACTTTTAAATTTTACTGCAACATATGCATGGAAACTCAATAATAATTTGTGTAATGGATTAGATACTACTGGTTTTAAGAAATGTGTAATTCTTATACTGCTTATAATTCTTCCCAGTTCTAAGGTAAAGGTTCTCCTCGCACATATGTACTAGTCGTTCCTGACCCTGTGGGGCAGTGCTCATCTCTGTTTCAAAGCCAAAAAGCCAGTGCTATCTGAAGACGTTTCCATGATCATGTGGCCAGCATGACTAAACACTGAAGGCGCACGAAACACTGTTACCTTCCCACCAAAGGTGGTCCCTATTTTTCTACTTGCATTTTGTATGTGCTTTCAAACTGCTAGGTTGGCAGAAGCTGGGACAAGTAACGGGAGGTCACCCCATTACGCAGCACTATCCATTTCAAGTGAAATAATAAGTCTTTTTTCTTCTTTCTATGTTAGAAGGTATAGAGATGTCATTCAGATACAGATAATCCTCACTTACTGACCACTTTTTCAATACCTGTTTAAAGTTACAATGTTGCTGAAAAAATAGATTTATGCTAAGTTTGTGGCTGTCACAGTGTCTGCAGGGTCATGTGGTCAACACTTGTGATTTCAAGCTGGCTTCTGACAAGCAAAGTCAATAAGGAAATCTAGCAGGAAGTCTCATGTTGGAGCCATGCAACATCCTGCTTAATGACCAAGAGTGATTTGCTAATGATGGCAGCTGAATCTAATGTTGTAAGTCAGTGAAGTCAGGTGATATTTCACTTTGTGACTGCATCTCTTCACAATAAAGTTGCCAGTTTCAATTATGGTTTGTAAATGAGGATTATATATATCATTTAGTCATTCAAAGAAAGCCACCTATATTCAGAACCTACTTGATTGAAAGTGTTGGGCCAAGTGATTTCTTCCTCATGAATGGTGAACATTTGGTCTTCAGCAGCCCAAGGATCCAGCTTCCCAACTTTCACTCGATGAATTGATTGATTGGGGAATGTCACCCAGTTCTCAATATCCAGTCCTGTAACAAGTTCTCCATTCTCATGGAAAGAAATTTCATTCCCAATGCTGTTATTAAATGCAATTCTTTTCAGAAAGAAGTGAAGCTGAATTGAAAAATAATTCAATATATTTGTGAAAAGAAAAAATCAGAAAGAGTTATACTTAAGATATAGAATTATGTGATAGCTCAAAACAGTTTACACATTAAGAAAGGACTTGTCAAACCAAAGCTTGTAGTTATTCTATTATTGCCTCAAAGATGCACTGTTATTATAGTTACATGCTGGTGGAGTCTTGAGTAGGAAGTTATAATTCTCCAAAAGTGCATCAGGAGACACATCAGATGTCAGAGCAAACTGGATGGTAATATTCCTTGGTTTATTTTGAATGGAGCATTTTAACTAGAGCTGGATTGGGAAGTGATTGCTGTCCCTCTAAGCCTTGGGGCAACCCAGAGCTCACCTTCGGCCTTGGAGCCGCAGCTTCAGCAGCTCGAGCAAGCTGAGGAGCCAACCGGGTTGAGGATACAGGGGAGGATGGCTCCTGGGCCCTGCCGGAACACTCCTTTCCTGGCAGCGGTGCCCCACGAGGCCCCAGGTGGAGCTGCCCCACCCCGCCTCACCTTGAAGGAGCACTGCCTGCCCGCCGCAGCCAGAGTGGAGTGCCCAGCATGCGGAAGGTGGCCCGGACCGAGAGCCCCAGGTAAGACAGGGCAGAGGGAGGCCTCCAGTCTGGGCATGTGTTGCCCAGCACTGCCACTGCCGAAGAACGCTGCAGCTCGGTTTGGTGCTGCCTGCCCGGCCCAGGGGAGCCTACGCGATGGGGCGCTCGCCTTCCGGGTCGGCGGCAGGAGGGCTGGCCAGCCAATCGGGAGAGGTGCCCAAGGTCAGGCCGGATCCACTCAGTGCCTCTGTTGCTGCGAAGGACCCACTGGGCGGGGGTCCCGGCTTCCTGGGGGTGGCCATGCAGGCGTGGAGCTGGGCAGGGGGGATTGATTGACGCAAGAGCCATGCGTCCCCTCCTCCGAGGACCAGAGATGCCCACCCTCAGTGCCTGGGATGGGGGGGCAGCAGGGCCCAGGAACCTCTCCATAAAGTGCCCGCTAAACTTTCTACAAAAGGCCGGGGGGGGCAGGCAACACTGCCCTGCCTCCCCGAGACTTTCAAGCTTGGCAGCCGGACCGGTCTGGCCTGTGAGATGTTCTCTCAATTCCCCCCCCCCAGACTGTCCCGAAGAGGGTTGTTCCTCAGGCTATGCTTGTTCCTTCCTCCAGAGCATGCGAGGGGTCTCTTTGGGAGAAAGTGAGTAGTTCCTGCACCTCTCGCTTGCAGGAGGAGAAGGAGGGTGGCACCACCTTAAATCCTGGTAGGCAGAGGTAGAATACTTTTTTCTTTGTTTTCCTCCCCCAAAATTAAGGTGCGTCTTATACTCCAGTGCGTCTTATATACTGAAAATATGGTAGTTATGATATATTATTTGAATGGGGGTATTGTTTTTTTTTTTTGGAAAAAGTTTTTATTGGTTAAAAATATACAGTATATAGTTTACAATATGTTGAATTTTCAATATCTTTGTAAAAAGATATTTCAATTATTATTCTCTTTTTTAAGTTCTCACACAACAGACATTATTATATTAAATCAAAACAAATAACCAGGTTGTATAAAAGTTATATAAACAGAAAAAAGCAAATAGCCAAAGTGTTATACAAAATACAATAAAAAGAGAGAGAAAAAAAAGATGTCAAGTAAAAGACATTAAACAATAGATTCCCCTCCTTTCTTCATTTCCTGGTTCTAGCTCTTAAAACCATGGTCTGGCCTCCCCCCTCCCCCAGGGCCGCCACAGCTCCGTCTGCCCCTGCTCCTTGATCATCTAATACTTCCCCCTCTTCGGCTCCTGTATCTTCTCCATCTAGGAAGGATTTATGTTGGTCAAAAAAAGCCTTAGCTTCCGCTACGTTATTAATTTTCTTCTTACTATCCTCCCAAAAAATCATCAAACCCTCTGGAATCAACCACCTAAAACCTACTCCCTTAAGGTACAGCTTGTTTGATAAAAAATAATATTTTCTCCTTGATTCTCGTACCTGTCTGGGAATCTGCTTCAGGATGGTGACCTCCTTGCCCCTGTACACCAGCGCCCCCAGTCTTTGTTTTCTCAATATCTCATCTCTCAGTTCCCTTCTTACAAATTTAATATGAACCTCTCTTGGTAAACTATGTAAAATTGCAAATTGTGAGTTTACTCTATACACCAAATCCACATCCCTTCCAATGGACTCCAAATCTCTTTCTAGAAATTCACCCAACATTTTAACCATCACTTCTCTCAAATTTTCTTGGTCAAGTTGTTCCACATTTTGAAACCTGAGAAAATAAGACATCTTATCCAATTGTAAAGTTAGCATTGCGTTTCCTCTCCCTTCTTCCACCCTCTGGAGTGCCCGTACCTCCCCCTCCAAACCCCCCATCTTCTTCTTATTTTGCTCTGCCAGCTGTTGAACATCATTTAAATCTTTTTTCATAAGTGTCATTTCAGATTTAATTTCAGATAATCCTTTTTGCAAATCATCCAACTTGTCCAGCTTCTGATCCAATTTCGCCAGTCTTTCCAAAATTTTTTCCATGTCAGCTGCTGTTGATTTATGACCCTTAGCCATCTTGCAGTAATAGAAGATGAGAAATCAAAAGACAAACCTCCAGAAAAGAAAGAGGGATTGACAGTCAGTGTAATTTTTCAAATATCCACCAGTGGGCGCTCACAGGAGCAACGAGTCCGGAGTATAGAGTAGGTCAAACAGGAAGCCTTAGAGGAGAGTTGTCTTCAATCATAAATAAAGAAGCAGGAAGTCGGACAGCTGCCATAGCCCACCACCGGGAAGAGAGGCCACCAGACCTCTCCAACAAATTCTGATAGAGCCATCCTCAGAAGAAAAGTCAACAAAGTAAGGGGTTTCCTTCCATTTCTTTCCCCCTACTTGTCAGCCACAGCACCTTTCCAGCTACAAGGGGGGGGGGAAACTCCAACCCCCCCTCTCACCTCCAGGATGCCTGCTCAAATCTCCGGTCAATCAGCTCAATCCGCTGTGCTTTGTAAATAAACGCCGGTCCCCTCAGGCGCTGTGGCGCCTCCGCGGCCTCAGAAAAGGCCGCCGATTGCCTCCCTCCCCCTCTGGAGCCTCGGGCGCACCAGCATCGGCCTCCCGGCCCCTGGATGTGAGGCAGGGGACCCCTGGCGAGCCGCCCTCAAACGGCAAACGCCCCAAAGGTTGGGGCGTTTGGCCCAAAGGGCCTCCAGATGGGGGGGATCAGACATTGGGGCCAGAGCTAGCCCGATCAGTGTCCGTCGCCCGCAGGACCGGAACCAGAAGTCTGAATGGGGGTATTGTTGTGGAGGCTAAGACCCCAGGCTGCTTTTCACTCTTCAGTGCCCCAATGGGAAATAAATGGAATTCATTAAGTAGCAGTTCATCCGCAGTCCATGTTTCCTGGGTCAATGTAATGTCATCATGAGGAGGTCAGTAAAACAGAGATCTCTTGCAAATGCAAACCAAATGTCCAGGTTAGAAGGGTGACTTTATGCTGGTCATTTGAATGTCAAGCAATTGCCTTTCAAGCTAGAGTCTGGGAATTTTTGCAGAGGTAGAATTGGGATGTCTGTAATTATACCTCACTCAATAGCGGGGAAGGTGGGGTATCAGGCTATTATTGGCAACCAAAGAAAGACAGTGGAGTGGAGTGGAGTGGAGTGGAGTGGAGTGCAGTGGAGTGGAGTGGATGGGAGGGGAGGGGAGGGGAGGGGAGGGGAGGGGAGGGGAGTGGAGTGGATAGATATGTAGCAGCCATTTATTCTAATTTGCAGTTTATTAGGTGACTGAGCAGCACTGGATAATTGGCCTCTATAAGAGAATCAAAAGGAAGTCTTGGGACTTTTCCTACATAGTAATTGCTAGTAATCTCTTCTATTTAACTCTGAGACTGTACTAAGGACACTGTAAACGTCTATCCATATCTACTTGTGAGAATTTCTTTGCTAACTTTGCCCATCATAGGGAGGGGCAGCAAAGGCAAAAGCTAAACTTCAGGTAGCTGCAGTCTATCAGAGGGGAGTTAGAGAACAGGTAATTTTGGAAGACCAAAGCAGGAAGAGAGCACCTTCAAGATTAGCAATCCCACAAGAAAAAGGGATAAAGAAAAAACATGTAAGAATTTCCCAACTTTTTATTTGCACCTTTCTGACCCTTCTGATTTGCAATTCACATCTCATTTCCAACATATTTGACTACTGAGAAGATTACCTTCCATGGCTGTGCATTCTGAAGATTAGGTTTCCTGACACTCAGCTTTCTTTCATGTGGTTGTTGAGTCACTTGTATGGCATGTAGAGCATGTGCCACAGCATACACTGCATTATATATACTGTAACTGGGACTAGTCATCCTCATTTCAAAAAAAGCCCCAGGAAGGCTCTCCAGTTTTTCCTTCCCAGTGCAGATACCCTCAGTTTCCACATTTGCAGATTGGTCTGGAAATTCACAGCCAAATGCTTGTTCCCACATATCTTTTATGAAGCCATCTTGATGAGAGAATAAGAAATGCTTTCTTGCCTGGAGAAAATGCTGGAATCCTTCAACTTCATTTGAATAAGCTGAAAAGGACAGTGCACCATGGAGAACCTGGATGTCCCAGCTCTTCTGATAGAAGTATGATGCAAGAGTCATTTGGGAAGCAATGATCCACACCTTGCCTTTTGGCTGTATAGAAACCATTTCCATTTCAGGTAGATATAACAACCACCTCAAATGTAGAACATATTTATCATTGATTATCACAACATTAGCTTTGCTGTTAGTAAAAAGATGAAATGTCTCCACAAACCATTTCAGTCCCTCATCCATATTATTGATATAAATTGTTCGGAGTTGCTCTAAGAAGGCAATACATATACCATGAAGAGATAACCATGAAAAAATCAGTTGTTCAAATTTTGCTCCACCATATCCTTTCACAAGTATCCCAATCCAAGTCCAATTAAAGTGCAGAAGTAGCTGAAGAATCCCCCTGAAATGGAATTCTTCATCTGGAACCATATGGTAATAGAAGGGAATTTCAGTTTTACCATGCATGCTTGGAGGAGAGCCATATAGGAACTATAGAGGGGAAAAAATAGGAAAATGATTGACAAAAGCAATACGTATCTTCTGCAAATATAGAATTCTAAAATCTCAGAATATGCTCTCATGCTATTTATATGCATGAAATATTTGTGACACAAGATAGTACGTGACTGTTGTACCAACTGCAGAGTTGTATGACTGTGATTTTTCATCCTCTTTCTACTTAACTTATACATTCCTGCTGTTTCTTTGTGAATAGGAATAATTTTGTCTATGGAAGTGATTCATACTAGATGGTAGAACCAGAGAGCATTTATAAAGTCCTTGTTCTGCGGACAGATGAAAAATGATGAAAATTGATGAAAAATATACCCAACCTCTATTCTGAAATATATTTTAATGTATGATTTCAGATTCTTCCCTTGCAGGGCTATTCATGAGTTTGTGGTTATGAATCTTGTATTTGATACCAACATATAGCACACTTATGATCCCTCTTTTCTTATTATAGACAGTATGCTTCCTATTTAAGAATGTATTTTCTCAGTTTATTGATGAATTTTAATTGCATCATTGAATATTTTCTTAGGAAATGCCATCTATCAGAATGAAATATAATTTTTTTTTGTATACTATCTCCATTAAAAACCTGTTCCCATAAAGACCTTGATATTTAAGATGTAACTTTGGATACTTCATTCTTTAACTAGTTAGCTATATATTCAAATATTTTAGCTTCCCGAATCCTAATAGATTCTGAGCAACACACAACACAGAATAAAAATAATAGAATAGTATATATGGCAACAAGGAAAGGGAGGATGGGTGGAAGGAAGGAAGGAAGGAAGGAAGGAAGGAAGAAAAAGAAAAGAGAGAGAGAGAGAAGAGAGAGAGAGAAAGAAGGAAAGGAAAGGAAAGGAAGGAAGGAAGGTAGGAAGGAAGGAAGGAAAGAAAGAAAGAAAGAAAGAAAGAAAGAAAGAAAGAAAGAAAGAAAGAAAGAAAGAAAGAAAGAAAGAGGAAGTGGTTATGGAGAAGATGAAGTGTGGGAAGAACTTGTGGACATCCACTCTGCTAAAAGAGCTCACTGTGTAACTTTAGATCCGTCAATCTCTCTCTCTCTCTCAGCCTAACCTACCACAACTGGTAGTTGAAGAGATAAAGGAAAACAAAGCATTTTGAATGGCACTTCAACATCTGAATGGAAAACAGCATATAAATCTAATAAAGAAATGCAATATAAATAAATAAAATCAAGAAACTTTATATTATTTATTGCTCATCACAATATCCTTACATGGGAGGACCACAGAAATCCAAACTTCTGCCTAATAGAGTATTTATTAATGGTTAATTTTTTAAACTTACCTAACATATCAAATTCTGAAAATTAATCCACATTGCTTTATGCTTCAATAAATACATTTTCTTAAATATACTTTATAGATACAGGCATATGAGGTTAAAATATCTTAATGAATTAAAATTCCCTCTACCTGAAAATACAAAGTGCAAAGTGTGAAGACCTTATCATTAAGAAATTTTACCTGTGGAACCTTATAAATGCTTAAAATATCTGCTATATCAAAAGAAATTGCAGGATCAAGAGTCCCAACAACTGATACAAGGTTGTTCAGAATGCCACATTTGTAGTTGGGAACAAATAGTTTCTGATTGGAGAGAACTTCCATTGTGGCATGATATGTGTACTCTCCACCATAAGTATCATATATTCGGAAGCCCAAGGTGATGTTAGGTAAGAGTTGGAGATCTTCATTGATCTTCTTCACAGCAAATATCAAGCTCAAAATATGCTGATAATACTTGATCAGGATTCTGCAATGGGAATTAGATTCTACATCAAATGAAATTCTGTATCTAAAAATGACGGTGACATTGTGCTCCATAAGAAATATTAATTGATTAATTAGTAACCATTCAGTTTTCAGTGGAATCATTGCTAGCATTTCTTAAAAGTGCTTGTTAAACAATTCTCATTATATGAAAGTTATAGGTCTTTGTAT
The DNA here is from genome assembly GCA_012654045.1 of Ptyas mucosa. Lineage (NCBI taxonomy): Eukaryota > Metazoa > Chordata > Lepidosauria > Squamata > Colubridae > Ptyas > Ptyas mucosa. Next base: position 72,795 of record WNWU01013525.1, read on the forward strand.
TAATTTAATAAGCAATTCAAAAATCCCCAAATCTCAAAATATGCCAAAGTAAATTTAATCTTAAACAAGGCTTAAGGTTTTTCTATCTTAAAAATAGTAGCAAAACTTAGCATTTATGCCTTCATTATTTTAGCTATAAGAACTTCATTTATTAGTAAAACCAATCTTTTTAAATAAAATTACAAAAGTAGAATAAGACTTTGACTAATTAAATCATCCTGAAGACATGTATTTCTTTTTTCCCTACTCCAAAAAGTTTCAGCATACTGTATCAACACAGAGACCTCTCTGTTTATTGTTGTTTTATTTATTGAGATAAAGTATACTGCATTTTTGACTTAATAGTATTGTTCATATGGTTAAATACAACCTTCCTTTTCTTTCCTTTCCTTTCCTTTGAGAAGCAGTTTTAGAAGCTGACACTGTAATTCCCAATATTGTTTAGGATCTCAGAATAACAAAGAGCTAAATCGTTATTTTTATTTTTTTCTTTGCACACAAGAAATTTGTCTTTGGTGCATATGCTCTCACTGTACATAAAAAAACAAGATACATTTGTCAAGAATCATAAGGTACAACACTTAATGATAGTCATAGGGTACAAATAAGCAATCAAATCATACTAGAAAACAATTTATATGTGCAATATTGGAATAAATTATGACTCACATGATAAATTTATAAAATATTTTTGTCTAGATGATGCAATATTATCAGTAAAGAAAATAGTAATATCTTACTGCGGTTCACCAACATCAAAATGCTTGGGAACTTCCTCAAAGTTTTCTACATTTCTGCTTATGAAGACAAAAGATGTTATGCCACCAACGATGAAGTCACCTGCTTGAAAATATTTGTGAAAAATTGGGGTGGGGTCTTGAATTCTGCATATCATTGGTTGGGCATTACTAGATACATGTAGTAATAATAGGAGAAGAATCAATATCATCATGACCCAGCTGACAAGGTTTCTTTATTCCATGAAATGCTTATGAGTATCCAAGACTGAAATAAATACTCTCTGTTCCTCGTATAACTTCCATTTTGTTCTAAACTTTAAAATAAAATAGCATTCTGATACGTCACTCCTATAATAATCTTACCTGCTCATGAAGTCTAAGATAAAGTTTTTTCAAAACATATGAAGGATTTAAACTGTCCATCAGCAATTATTGCTCATTTTTCCAAGTAAACATAAACTGTTCATCAGCAAAGTTAATAATAATCTTTTTGATAATTGTAAAGGAAGGGGGAAGAAAAGTGCAACCTTTGAATTTCCATTTCTCTGTGGAATTAAGAATATGCTTCTCAATTCTGAACACAGAATTAGCAATTCAACACATGAATGGAATAACAAGGCTGAAAAGAGATAATCATCATCAAATATTGAAGGACATATTTTTGAGATAAACAGTGAAGCGTAGAAAATAATAATAAGTCTGTGCTTGATCCTAAAGCCAGGCCAAGCTTGTAACTTTCACCTTCATTTAAAAAATACTTTTTTTTTTGTCTTGAGAGTGACCTCATAGATTAGTAGCAATTGCTGGTGTTATTTTATTTCTATAGCAGACTAACTAAATATTTCAGGGCAGTTTACAGGATAACCTTGAAATTTTAAGAACATGAGTGGTAATCTGAAGGGCCTCCTGTTTTAAAAAAGAGTGCAACTGGCACACCATACGAAGCAAAGTAAAATCCCCCCCTTTGGCCGCAGGTGCCACCTACTCTTTAAGCAGGAGTTGTGAATCCAAAATTACTCCTTGTTTGCATATCTTCATCCAATAGTATGAATGGAAAGTCCTCAGAGTCAGGATGGAGTTTCAATATACACAATCATGAGTCAGCGATTCCTTCCCAGTCAGACTCACTAAACCTCCAGACATTTAAACAGGACCTCAACAGCCTCACTTGGCCAATAGGAGTTCAAACTTGTGAGGGTGTAATATTGATGACTGATAATTCAAAATCCCAAACTGGTGGATTAACTCCAGTGATTCATGTGATTGTTCAACAATGGAGGGGACAGTGACAAAACCTGTAGTATCGCACGTAACAGGGTTTAAGTGATGAATTATCTCCTACACACCAACACTAACCGGACATAAGCATAAAAAAAAAAAAAGACAAGAACTACCATAAATGCTGATCTCAATTCCAAAGCCCCACTGCCAATTCAGAAATGGTTGATAGTATCAAAGGACACGGAGAGATCAAGGACAACTTTGACAGATGCACGCTCTCTATTTCAGATTCATCACAGATCATGAACAAGTGGAACTGGGATGTTCCCAAAGAGGAGACTTTTATTCACTGCCTTCTTAAGAACATGAGTGGTAATCTGAAGGGCCTCCTGTTTTAAAAAAGAGTGCAACTGACGCACCATACGAAGCAAAGTAAAATTCCCCCCTTTGGCCACGGGTGCCACCTACTCTTTAAGCAGGGGTTGTGAATCCAACTCCTGGGGTGATAAATTCTACCCCAATGGACAATTTGTTGCCCGTCTTCAACCTTCCCTTTTCCTTGCTAAAAAAGTGGTCACTGCAGTTTCAGGGGATTTTAGATGAAATGCAATATTGGGACCCCTTTCACTTGGTATTTAGTCCTAGATATGGGATGTAAATAGCATTGGTCATACATTTTGATGGCCTTTGGTGAGAACAGAATGAGGCTAATGCAGCTGTAGTTGTTTTACTTAAATATCTGTGCAGCCTTTGATACCAATGACAATGATTTATTTCTCGAATGGATCCAGGGATTGGGGGGGGGGCAAAGTATTTTCCCAGTTCAAAGACATTTTCAGTTGGTGCTAATTAGGAACAAGAGGTCTGACCCTTGGCCTCAATTATACATCTCTGCCCACAGTGAATTCTTGGAGCCTAGAGACTGTTAAACTCTGGGATTAAAACTGAACCCAACAAGAAAAAGTGGGTTTGGGGCTCCCAGGTTTTTGGAGAATTACCATATTTGGTTGTGGATGAGGTTGCACTGTACAAAGTTACCACAGATGTAATTAGTGGTTTCTCTTGGACTTACAACTCCTGCTTGAGGAGCATATGTCTTTTGCACATCAGTGAGTTGTACACTTTCCTGCACCAACATGCTCTTCTTACACTCACTCAGACCACAGTCTCCTCTTATTTGGACTACTACAATGCATTCTGCATGGGACAGTGCCTTAAAGGATGAAGAATCTTCATTTGGTTAAAAAATACAGTGTTCCATATAGTTTTGTGCAAATTGAGCAAAATGCCAATAAAACACAGAAAGATGGTGATAATCAACAACTTTGATTTGCACAAGGAAAGAAATACAAGTCTGTGCAGCTCAACTGGTAACAGTGTAACATAAGCAAAACATGTGATACCAAAATAGCACATGCTGCCACATTCAGGACTAGTTGAAATATTTTGATGGTCTCCAAGACTGCCCCATATAGTGTATGGTTGAGATAATCTAGAGTCACCCCAAACAACCAGATTGGCAACAAACAAACAAACAAACAAATAATGCATACATAATGCATACATACATACATACATACATAAAAATTAAAAATCTAATAATGCCATCCTTCAAAAATAGAAAGTCATTTCACCAATAGAATCCCCCTAAATTCCTAGATCACATGCCTATGGGGACAGCCAGGTTTGAAGAGCCTTATAAATGGCTGATGGGATTCATCCTAAATGGGTGTATTGGAGTTTCTAATGGGCAAGAAAAAATGAGTAAAACAAAGTGATGAAAAATTAGAGAATGTTTATTTAATTTGCTATATGACTATATTTTTAAATTATGAAGCAAGATGAGTAGGAGAAAAGAAGAAAGGAAGAGTGAGAGAAAGAGACAATTAAAAGTCTACTCATCCTGTATTATCTCTCATGTCTGCTATCTGCATTTAATATTTCAAATATGATTTTTCAGTGAGACCAAACTTAAAAATAATCATGCCCTATTAATACCTCAGTACCTTTTAACTTAGTTAAACCTGAATGTTTGACCAGGCTTAGCTTCCATGCTGAATACTCATCCAAAATATATTTCTCCAAAATCAAAGACTAAACTACAATAGCTTTAAATAAAGGCTGTTAACAGACAAAAATAAACAGACAAAATTAAAGAAAGGTTTGGTTTCAAATTATTAATTTTTTCTCTTAATGAGATGTTCCCTATTATTTAGCTCTGGCCTAAAAATTATTATGTAACATTTGGGGAAAAATATGCAGACTAGCAATCCTGCACTGGAGACCAAAATGGAGAAAACCTCCACAGCCACCATGTATTTGCCTTTGGTGCTCAGGTAGGATGGAACAAAGGAGAGCCACACACTGCAGAAGATCAGCATGCTGAATGTGAGACATTTGGCCTCATTGAAACTGCTGGGGAGATTCCTGGAGAAAAAAGCTACTGTGAAACTTGCAGATGCCAGAAAGCCCATGTAGCCCAGAACACAGTAAAACATGATAGATGAGCCTTCATTGCATTGCAGTATGATTTCCTCAATTTCCGAATGGGTGTCAATGTCAGGGAAAGGGGGAAACGTGACCAGCCACACCATACAGATCCCTGTTTGAATCAGGGAACCAGAAATAACAATGGAAGTGGCCAGTCCTCTTCCCACCCAGTTCCTCATCCTGGATCCTGGTTTGGTGGCCATGAAAGCCAGAACCACAGTGATAGTTTTTGCCAGCACAGAAGACACGGCCACTGAGAAGATGATGCCAAAGCTAATTTGTCGGAGGAGACATATTATATTGCCAGGTATAAAAAGGAACTGCAGTGAGCAAAGGAAGCAGAGAAGGAGGGAGATGAGTAAAACATAGGTGAGGTTTTGGTTATTAGCTTTGACGATGGGTGTATGGTGATATTTCAAAAATGTTGCCAGCACTACAGTTGTGGAGAAAGAAAAGAATATTGCCAGAATCACTAGACTTATTCCCATTGGTTCCTCATAGGATAAGAATGAAATTCTCTTGGGAAGACATGAATCTTGGTTCTTATTTGGGTATTGACCTTCTGGGCAGTTGGAACAGTCATCCATGTCTGGAATTGAAATATACATGTATTTAAATTTGTGCTTGGCTTTATTATTATGCTATGAATATTATTATGACATAAGTCTTTAAATTACACTTAATTTAATTTTTGCACTGACATTTTCCATCTGATTTTCCAATCTTGTATTTAGATTTTAACAAGGCAATTATCTCTTCAGTTTTATACTTATTCTTACTAATATTATTATTAATGTCTATCAATTGTGTCCATTTATCTATACATTTGTCTTGTTTGACAGTTGCATCTTGTCTTTATGGAATGTAGTTTCTAAAATATTGAAAATAATGTAAAGTACCATAGGAGAGTGGTCCTATTACTTCATCTATATTGAATTTTATTTATTTTTTTCAGAATAAAATCAGTGTTCATATCCATAAATGCAAGGCTCAAGGAAAAGAGCTAAGTTTTTGGCTTTTCTCTGTATATTATCAACCCATTTCCCTATCACTCATGTGACACAGATTTTATGGAAGACCAAATAATGCACAATTATAGAAATGAGAATGTAATCTCAATGTGAGAGAAATTAGAAGTTTCAATATTATTTTAATAAACTCTGTAATTGTTTGATTCTTTTTTGTTTGTCTGTTAAATGCTGAACTCTTTGCCTTAAGACTTCCTTTCAGTTGGTAAGGCAATCCTTCCTTCTGGGGACAGTATAATCTGGCAAAAAACAAAAGAATACAACTCAGCTTTCTGTGGAACCGTAATATAACTTGGTTCATGATGCCTCTTACCCTTCTGGCTTGATATTTTCTCTTTGGGACATGGATGACAATCATAGCAGCAAAACGGCTTTGCCTCCTGCTTTCTTTTGAAATTACCAGGTGGGCAACTCTCAGTACACACTGAAACAGGCAAGGTCTACCCAATAAGTAAAATAAGAAGGGAAACATTAGTGTTCACTCTGGTATTTGAAAAGAAGATTTAAAAAACATGATTGTTTATTTTTTATTTACTTATTTATTAAATTTATATTCTACCTATCTCATCAATAATGTGATTTCAGTTGGCTTACAAAGAATGAAATATAAATATAAATATAAAACTAATTAATGTTTAAAAACTATATAAAAACTGGAACCAAGGAGGCAGATGGCATCAGGATAAGATCTTCTTACCCTGTCCATCCTCAACAGCTTCTTTTGGAGCCATAGGCAAACCAGCAGAATCAAGTTCTGGGAGCTCCAGGAAGCCAAAAGGGTGGGAACAGTTCTCATCTTTAGTGGTAGAGTGCGCCACATGGCCATGGCTCCAAAGGAAAAGGTTTTCTCTTTAACCTTGCCTGCCAAAATTCCTTAGCAGATGGGCTCCAGAGTAGGCTCCACAGCACTCTGCTGGAGCACATGGGGTAGACTAGTTCCATGGTGTTGGGATGGCTTCTCAATACCTATAATCCATACCATATAGGGCCGTGATGGCGAACCTATGGCACGGGTGCCACAGGTGGCACGTGGAGCCATATTGGTGGGCACGCGAGTGTTGTCCTAGCTCAGCTCCAGTGCGCACCAGGCAACTGATTTTCAGGCCTTCCGGTCCCACCGGAAGTCAGGAAACTGGCTGTTTCTGGCCTCCGGGGGGATGGGGAAGGCTGTTTTTGCCCTCCCCAGGCTCCTAGAAAGCCTCTGGAGCCTGGGGAAGGGGAAAAATGGGCCTCCCGGGCTCAGTGTGCCATTGTGTGCCAAAATCAGGGGGAAGTGTGGGGGGGTCATGTGCTCATGTGCGGGAGGACAGGGCGCATTGAATTATGAATGTGGGCACTCGCACCCGTGACCCCTCATGCTTCCCCCGCTTTTGGCACGCAACGGCAAAAAGGTTAGCCATCACTGATATAGGGTTTTCAAGATAATAATCAATACCTTGAATTGGACCAAGAAACAAACTGGCAACCAATGCAGCTCATACAACATTGGTGTTATTTGTGCCACCCTGGAGTCCCCAGAACTTTATGTGCCACTTCATTGTATTTTAGATTCCAATTATTCTTCAAGGGTAGCCCCATGTACAGCAGATTGCTATCATACAATAGAGAGATTGGAATTGGACAACTTGGTATGGCCAATTTGCTGCGGGGGAAGAGACAGGTAAGCCCTACGGCAGAGGATCATTAGTATTGACAGTACAGATTGTATTTGAGGCAGTAGATGGTGCACTGCCACATGATCTAGCTATATTTGTAAAATATACTCCCTTTCTATGTGTATTTTAATTTGGTCTCCGACCGCAATAAAAGCTTACGACTTACTATCCTGCAGTGAGTTGTACCATGGCAAGTTGGCTGTGGCAAGTTGACCCACAATGAGTTGGCCACAGTGAGTTGGCCATGGCAAGTTGGCCACACTGAGTTGGTGCATCAAGTTGTCCTAGACTCTAGAGCACAGCTGTTATACTTGATCGCATCACAGGACATATCGTAACATATCATGACATTTTTTGCATTTGGGGAACTCAAGTGGGTGTGGCCTGCACATGATGCATCTGGCCCACAGGCTGCCAGTTTAACACCCCTGCTCTAGAGAGATGACCCGCGCATGATCAGCTATGCATGTTAAAGATAAGAATAGAAAATTTTTATATATAAAAACTCTTAACTTTAGCGTGCATAGTTGATCATGCTCTGGTCATCTCTCTAAAGAAGGGGTGTTAAACTGGCAGCCTGCGGGTCGGATGCGTCATGCGTATGTGTGTTGAGTTTATATGTCTATATACTGCTTAAAATTGGAATTAATTTTAATTTTTGCTTTATAAAATATTGCCAACCCTATTGTAATGTTTATATATACAGTATATATTGGTCCAGATTCCCCAAACTCTGAATAGTAAATAACATTATAAGCAAACGTTTAGAATACATATTTTTAGTCAACTTATTCTCCATCCATCTCTCAATGGATAGCACAATCCAAGCAAAAGTTCCTGCCTTTTTATTCCCTTTTTGACTTGTTGATTGTCTCTTTTGCTCAGTATGACCTATCAGCTAACAATGACTCTGAAGAGGTTCAGAGAGGCAAATTGGGCTAAGAAAGGGGTCAGACTGAGAGCCATAAAAGAAAAAGTTTGGGAAACATTGCATTAGAATAATATATGAGTAAATACTTTTCTTATAGCTCCAATGACTTTACTTCAAGTTTACCACAATGTATGCATGGAAACTGAATAATATTTTTAATATATATTAGATAACACTGCTTTTCAGATATATATAATTCTTATACTGTTTACAATTCTTCTCAGTTATGGGAGATTTGTATCAACTAAAAGAATAAGACATTTATCTGTGTTAAATGATATAGAGGTGTCATTTAGACACAGGTAGTCCTCATTTACTGACCTCTTATTCAAAGTTACAATGGTAACTTTGACCTCTTGTTTCAAAGTTGCAGCTATCACAATGTTCCTGCAGTCACATGGACACCGATTGTGACTTCATAGCCAATTTTTGACAAGGAAAGGCAATAAGGAATCTGGTAGGAAGTTTTATGTTGCAGTCATGTAACAAACTACTTAATAACCAAGGGTGATTTCTTAACAATTACATCTGAAACAGGGGTGAAATCTAATTTATTTTGCTACTGGTTCTGAGGGCGTGGCTTAATTAGGGGGCGGGGCTTGGTGGTAAGGTGACTGGGTGGGCGTGGCCAAGTCAATGCCACTTCTTTGCCCTTTTTTAACCTACACAACACAACACAACACAACTGGCTCACCCACAATGTAAAAGCAGCCATACTAGGCCCAAAACAGCCCCTGCAACAAGCAGGAACCTCACACAGCCACAAAAAGCCCAAAAAACCAACTTTTACACTTCACACACACAAAATTCCACATACAGCTTTGTGAGATTTTGTGTGTTTGTGTAGTTAGAGTGAAACACTACAGAAACAAACTAAATCTCAGAAAGCTGCACAAATATTATTTTATTTTAATTTATTTTTATTTTTATATAAAAGCAGCTAAATTTAAAACTTCCTAAACTTTAAATGGCTAGGTCTAAAAAAAGAACAACCAAAAAAAACCCCAATTAACTATTTTTTTAAAGCTCCCAAAGGGGAAAAAAAACTTACCCAATAGAACAGGGGTCTCCAACCTTGGCAATTTTAAGACTTGTGGACTTCAACTCCCAGAATTCCACAGCCAGCTTTGCTGGGAGTGGAAATCCACAAGTCTTAAAGTTGCCAAGGCAGGAAGGCAGGCAGGCAGATAGAGCTGCTCACCGATGAGCTTGATTGCAGGCAGGGAGATTCAGTTGCTTGCTGATGCAATGGATTGCAGGTATTGCAGCAAGCGAAGCAAGGCAGGCGTTGAGACCAGCAGCTAAGGTAAGCAAGCTGGAGGCTGGGGGTGGGGGGGTGGGGCGGTTTGCTAGCTTGCTAACCTCAGGCAACTCAGCTGGGATCGTCAGAGCTTGGATCGTCAGAGCCATTTAAAAGGGGGAAAAAAGCTCTGATTATCACGCGGCTCAGCTGGGCATGGGGGGCGGGGGCAGGGATTTTTGCTACTGGTTCTCCGAACTGCCCGCTGCCATTGCTACCTCTCGCCCGAGCCAGTCCGATCTGGGAGTATTTCACCCCTGATCTGGAACCAATACTGTAAGTTACTGCAATCACATTATATTTCATTTTATGAATGTGTATCCTTGCAAGAGAGTTGCTGGTTCCAATTATTATTGGTAAAAAATAACTACCTATATATCATTCCAGTCATCCAAATGAAATCATCTACATTCAGAACCTACTTGGTTGAAAGTGCGGGGCCAATTGATGGCTTCCTCATGAATGGTGAACATTTGGTCTTCAGCAGCCCAAGGATTCAGCTTCCCAACTTTCACCCGATAGAATGACTGGTTGGGGAATGTGATCCAGTTCTCAAGATCCAAGTCTGTAACCAGTTCTCCTTTCTCATCAAAAGAAATTTCATCTCCAAAGCTGTTGTTAAATGCAATTCTTTTCAAAAAAAAGTGTAGCTAAATAGAGAAATAATTGAATATATTTGTAAAAAGGAAGGAGTAGAGAAAAAGAAAACATGGTTAAGATATAGAATTGCATAACAGCTCAGAACAGTTTACACATGAGGGGGATATTTCTTAATATGCAATGTTCTAGTGGTTTCCCCATATTTACTTATATGTCACCATTGATCAAAAATAATTATACTGTAATTATTGTGATAATTTAATAATAAAAGAAATCTAGCCTTACCTTACCCCAAAACCCCATCTCCTAATCTAGGAGATTTTAATTCTGAAAAATATACCAATTTTCTTTTATTTTACTCATAAATATAATATAATTTGCACTATTTTTAGCAAGGAACAAAAATGAATATTTTGCTCAACTATTATATATGCAGATCATGGAAGATTCAGATACAAAACTATAGTTATAGAAATAATATAATAGATACAATTATTGCAGCTATAATTATAGTTTAGCATCTATCATGTCTGGATGTCATAAAAAATCCAGCCAGTCACTTGTTGACAAACTACAGGAAAGGTCTTTTGCTACTATCTAGTGGTCAGCTAGGGGTTTAAAAATACAACAACCCAGAAAAGAAAAAAATAATGAGTTGTCTGTAACATTTTGAATTGTGTTTAGATTAAGGCTATGTTTGTGAGACATTGAAATCTGAAATGGCATAGGGCCTCCTGCTTCAGCAGGGGTTTGGAGTAGAAGACCTTCAAGGTCCCTTCCAGTTCTATTCTGATTGATTGAGATTAGTACCAACAATTGTTGATACTATTTCTTTTGGTGGAGGAGGTATAATGCAGCAGTACTATTCAATGTTTAAGAAAGTGGTAGAGGGTTGCTGTTGTTGTTGTTTTGGTGTAAACAAAGGCCTTGTCTAACCATTGCTGGGACAAGTGCTGTTATTGCCTTGAAGGTGTACTGTTATTATGAGTCACATGCAGTGGTGGGATTCAAGTAATTTAACAACCGGTTCTCTGCCCTAATGATTTCTTCCAGCAACTAGTTTCCTAAACTGCTCAGAAAGTTAACAAGCGGTTTTCCCGAAGTGGTGCGAACTGGCTGAATCCCACCACTGGTCACGTGCTGGCGGAGCTATTGCATAGGGATGTTATAATCATCAGGAGAGTCAGTTGATCAGAGCTGACAGGGGTATCAAACTGGTGGCCCATGGGCCAGATGCACCACTTGCAGGCCATGCCCACCCCAGCTCACCCCAGCTCCATGAAGGGAAAAAACATCAAGATACCTCACATGATGGCAACGTGATACTGCAAGTTTGACACCCATGCTATAGGAGATATGAGATAACTTCCTCATTTGATTTAGCAGTCCACTTGGGTTGGCAGCAAATTCTTTCTTGGTATGTTTCTCTTAAATGAGGCATTTTAATTGGAGCAGGATTGGAAAGTGACTATTGTTATACTTCTAGAACCTTGGGAAAAAGTAGAAATTCCCTAGAATTTATTATATAATTATTAGCATGCATTCTGAAACCAAGTAGGTAGCTGAATTCAACTGGAAAGTCAACTTCTAGGGCATCATTTAAAAAGTGGAGGTTTAGTCTGAAGGCTGTTTCAGCCAGGCACAAAGTTTCTAATCTTTTGATCAATGGGTGAGAAGGTATCCTTCAGACTCAGTGCTAAAAAGGGGGACACTTATGCTATGTATAGAAAGCATGGTTATTGGTCATTGACCATTGACCATTGACCAAAATCTACCGCTGATGTTCCTTCCCAGGGCTATTAATTCAACAATATAATGAAAGCAGCATAAGTTTCCAGATCATCTCACAAGAATCTGAACTGGTGTTTCTGCCTCAATGGCAATGCAGAAGTATTTATTATCAACAGGGTATGGTGGCTGGGTTGAATTAGCACAATAAAATTTAAATGAGGGGAGCAGCATTGACACAGCTTATAGAATAGTGGATACTAAGGTCTCTCTTTTGCACTTCAGTACTTTAGTTCTGGTTATCCCCCAACTAAAAATAAAAATATAATAAACTAAACAACAGTTTTTAACAATTTCTCAGTTGTCCAGATTTTTTCACTAATCTGGTTAGAAGCATGCTTTATGCTGGTTATTTGGGTGAAGTAATTACCCTCCAAACTAGGGCATGGAAAATAATTTTTGCAAGGGTTAATAGCTTCTAATTAGCTGATGAATGGATGGTTGTTATTGTGTCTCTGAGTGGTGGAAGATAGGGTACCAGGGCGTTTTTTGAACCCAAAGGCCAGGGATGAAATGGAGGGGAATGGATCAGACATTAGAATAAAATTTGTCAAGTGAGGATGGTGGAGAAACAGCACTGGAAAATTGGTTTCCATAAGAAAATCAAAAGGAAACTTTGGTCTTTTTTGTACTAGATGATCTCTTCAATTTAACTTTGAGCCTATACTAATGGGACTGTCAATGTCTGTCCATATGGAGCCGAGGTGGCAGAGTGGTTAGAGTGCAGTACTGCAGCTACTTCAGCTGACTGCTAGGTCAGCAGATCAGTGGACCAAATCTCACCGGATCAGGGTTGACTCAGCCCTCCATCCTTCTGAGGTGGGTAAAATGAGGACCCAGATTGTTGGGGGCAATATGCTATTTAGTATACTGTCTTTGGTGTAAGCCGCCCAGAGTCCTCGGAGAGTGGGCGGCATAGAAATATGAATGATAAATAATAATAAATAAAATATTCACTGGCAAGACTTTCTTTGCTAACTTTGCTTATTATTCTGTCATCCCTCTTGTGGGTCTTCAAAGTGTTTCCTAAAACACTTGGTTGGTAACTGCATCTTGTTATCTCTTAGCTATACAGTCTTGTGCACACAACAACATTGTACAAAACTGTTGAGTCCTCACAGTTACGACTTCCCTCGTGCCGGCTGTGTTGCTAGAGGGTGCGGATTGGTCCCTTCGAGGAGAAGGGTGGTATATAAATATAATAAATAAATAAATAATAACTAAAGTAGCGGGAAATGCTGGCTCACGGATTGGTTCACGCTGTCTGACAGCTCGCTATTTAAGTGGCTGTCAGGGGGCTAGTTGTTGACTCCTGTTATACTACGCGCGGGTTTGACTGTTCTGTTCTGTTGTGTTAGAAATAAAGTTGGTGTTTTTAGCAGCCTGCCCTCAGTGCTTTCCCACTTAAACATAACAAAACCATCTATATAATTTGTTAATATTTTCCTTTGAACATGTAACACAGTCAAATATTATCAAAAAGAAAAGTCCTCTAAAAACTCAACACTGCAAATTTTGGCCCTTCCTTTTTATTATGTTGAATGGAAAGGATAGTGAGGATGGTAAATTTAAAGCATCTGAGTACCCACATAACAGTCATTCATCTCAGGGAATTCCTTCCACTTTTCTTCTGCATCTAATCTTTTTCTTTTTAACCAGTCCCTTGTTCAACTTCTCTTCATAACCTCTTCTTTCTGTCTCCTGTTTATACTTATTATTTCTTCATCATTCTGCTTTTCCACTAATTGATATTCTAATGCAGGTAATACAGTCTTAAAATTTGCTGATAGTTCATTTAAAAACCAGAAAATGAATATTTTTGCCTATATTCCTCAGAAGCATTTTCATCTAGAAAAAACAAATAACTTTTTCACCTTCTAAACTGATTACAATTTTCCTGTTAATTTTCTGAATGTTGTCTGCTTTCTCTTTGTAATCCATAGTTCATCTGCTCAGTTTAATTTACCCTCCTTCTCTTTCAAATAATAGCTGTATTCATGACTTTGGGTTGCTAATGTTTTTGGCAGAAATGATTTTTGACTGTGTTCCAGAAGAATAGGAATCTAATTTGAACACATTGCTCAGGAAAGGATTTTGAGAGGAAGAGAATTTGGAAGATTAAGACAGGAAGAAACTACCTTGAGATTAGCAATCCCCCCAAAATAAAGAAGGAATACAGAAAGAAAGAATACAAGAGAAATTCCTAACTCCTACATTCCTAATATCACAGAAAACTGTCACTTCTGATCTGCAATTGACATCTCATTCCCAGCATACTTGATTACTTACAAAATTACCTGCCATGGCTGTACATCCTGAAGTTTAGGTTTCCTGCCGCTCCACTTTCTCTTATGTGGTTGTTGACCCACTTGTATGGCATGTAAAGCATGTGCCACAGCATACACTGCATTGTATATGCTGTAACTGGGACTGGTCATCCACATTTCAAAAAAAGCCCCAGGAAGGCTCTCCAATTTCTCTTTCCCAGTGCAGATACCCTCAGAATCATTATTCTCAGATGGGTTTGGAAATACACAGCCAAATGCATGTTCCCATACATCTTTAAGGAAACCATCTTGGGGGAAAAATGAGAAATGGTTTCTTGTCTCAAGAAAATGCTGGAATCCTTTAACTTCATTTGAGTAAACTGCAAAGGACAATGCACCATGGAGGACTTGGATATCCCAGCTCTTCTGATAAAAGAATGATGCAAGACCCATTTGGGAAGCAATGATCCACACCTTACCTTTTGGCTTTATAGAAACAAATTCTATTTCAGGCAGATATAACAACCATCTCAATTCTAAAACATATTTATCTTTGATTATCACAACATTAGCTTTGCTGTTAATAAAACAATGAAATATCTCCACAAACCATTTTAGCCCATCATCCACATTGCTGATATAAATTGTCCTGAGCTGCTCTAAGAAAGCAATACAGATACCATGAAGGGAAAACCATGAAAAAATCAATTGTTCAAATTTTTCTCCACCATATCCTTTCACAAGAATTCCAATCCAGGTCCACCTGAAGTGGACAAGTAGCTGAAGAATCCCCCGAAGATAAAAGTCTTCACCTGGAATCATGTGGTAATAGAAGGGGATACCAGTTTTACCATTCACAGTTGGAAGAGGGCCGTATAGGAGCTATAGAAAGAATAAAAAAATAAATAAAACCAACATATATCTTCTACAAATGAAAAGTTCTAAAATGTCTCCATAATGTCTACACATAAAAATATGTATTTGTATGCAATATTTGTTAGAGTAGTTTGGATAAATGATTATTGAATTCCTTTTTATCTGCACAACTGAATGATTCTCTGAATTTCCTTCCTCTTTGACTATTACTCTTTTTTCATCAAGAATGGAAATAACCTTGTATATGAAGATGGTTCATACTATCCTAAGAACCGTAGACTTCTAAGATCTTTTTTTCTGAAGACAAAAGTAACTTCCAAAGTATTTTTTTATCTTAATATAAATTGCAATATATTTTCCTGAATCTCCCCAAAGCTGTTGAAATATGTTTTCTTAGATTCAGTATTCATTTTTTAGATTCAGATATTGATCCAGTATGGCTCTAATACAAGGATTTTTGTCTCCAAGAAATATTGCTTCCCAACATTTACTGTAGGGTCCATGTCCAGTTTTTTGGAATGGATCCTACTCTCGCCCCAAAATTCCCTTATACTCTGATTCAGATTTTTCCATGCTGAGCCTTGCTTCAAAGAAATGCACTAAGTAAGGGGTAGATGAGGATTGGGAGGAACCAAATTCAAGTCTATCCTAGCCAAAAGAGCTCAGTGTGTAAGTTTGGGCACATCGTACTTGCTCACAGCCTAACCGCCCACAACTGGTAGTTAGAGAAAAACATGGGAGGAGAGAGCACTATGTGTTACTCCAGGAATATGTGGATTGAAGGCAGCATTTAAAGCTAATAACAAAATAAAACAAATAAGTACAACCCACAAAACTTGCATCATTTTTTTGTTTATCACAATAGCAAATTCCTTGGGAGGAAATCCAAAGTTCCTGCAGGGCACAAAATGTTTAATCCTTACTAATTGTTATTTTTTTCAAAATGACCTACCATATCAAATTCTGAAATTGGTATCACATTGTTTTATCCTTTGATAAATATATATTTTTAAATATATTTTACAGAAAAATGAACATGAAAATAAATAAATCTTAACAACTTACAATTCACTCTCATTGAAAATACAAACCAAAGTATAGAAAACATCATCAATGCACCTTACCTGTGGAACTTTGAAAGTGCCTAAAATATCTTCTATATCATAAGAAATCCCAGGATCAAGAGTCCCGACAACTGATACAAGTTGGTTCAGAATGCCACACTTGTAGTTGGGAACAAATCGGTTCTGACTGGAGAAAAGTTCCATTGTGGCATGATATGTGTATTCTCCACCATAAGTCTCATAGATTCTGAAGCCCAAGGTGATGTTAGGTAAGAGCTGGAGATCTTCATTGATTTTCTTAACAGCAAATATCATGGTCAAAATATGCTGATAATACTTGATTAGGACTCTGCAATGGGAATTAGATGTTGAATCAAATGAAATTCTAAATCTGAAAAGGGCAGTCAAACTAAGTTCTGTTACAATAATGTTAACAGATAAATTGGTTACCATTCAGTTTTCAGGTAAATGATTATTAGCTTTTCATGAGTGTGTGCATTGAACAATTTTGATTATACATACTGAGCATAACAGCACCCCATTATTAGGTAGCAAATAGGTTTTAACTTTTTAAATTATATCTATAATAAGTTGTTTAATAAGCACTTCAAATATCCCATCTTGTGCTAAAGTCAGTTAAGCAAAATTCAAAAGATGTCCTACTATAAAAACAATAGTAGCAAAATTTATTTGGTGCAATGCAATGTCTTTATTAGTATAAATGTAAGAACTTCATATAATTGTGAAAGCAAAATTTCTAAAAAAAATCACAAAAGCAGAATAAAATGTTACTAATTATATTCTCTGAATGATAGGCAATTCTCCACTCTCTTTCATTTCAAAAGGCATCATACTTGATCATATGCCATATTTATTTATTGGTGTAAAATATGCTGCATCTCTGACTTAATACTATTATTCCAATGGTGAAATACAATTTTGCTTGCTTTGAGATTCAGTTTGAGAAGCTGATGCTGTAATCCCCAGAAACAGGTAGAATCTATTAATCATGAAGGATTGAATAATTATTTTGATTTCCACCACTTTCTTTAAGGAACACAGAATTTCACTATTGCTTTCCCTTAGAAATTGGAATTAACTAGGAGAATAGAGTTATTAAAAAAGTCTATATAGATTGATACAATATTAGAAAAAAATTAATAATAATATCTTACAGAGTTTCACCAACAACAGATTTCTTGGGAGCCTCTTCAAAGCTTTCTACGATTTTATTTACGAAAATGAATGAAGTAATGCCACCAATAATGAGGTCACCGGCTTCAAAATATTTGTGATCAATTGGGATAGTGTCTTGGATTCTACACATTATTGGTTGAGCCTCATAAAATGTGTATGGCAATAATAGGATAATCAAAAAAATCATGGCCGAGTTTACAAGTTTTCTATTATTTCCATGTAATGCTTACAAGTCTCCAAAAACAGGCAAGCTTGAAATAGACCTCTCTCTTCCTCATGTAAGAAACATTTCTGAAACGTTCTGAACCTTTGAATAAAAATCATTCTGAACATCATTCCAATAATCCTATACGCTCAGAACTCTAAAAACATATAAAGGATTTAAACTGTCCCTCATCTCTTACTGCCCATTCTTCCAAATAAACATAAATTATTCACCAGAGCTTTGAGAAGCAATAAAGTTAATAATAATATTTTTGATAATTATAAAGGAGGGGGAGAAAAGTGTTACCTTTACATTTCCATTTCTCTGTGGAACTATAGATATGCTTCTCAATTCTAAACATATTATCACCAATTTTATCCATTAATCAAACAATGGGGTTGAACTGTGACGACAGTCAAGAAATATTGAAGAATATGCTTGTGAGATGAAATGAATATGCGCTTGATTCAAAAACCAGGCCAAACATATGACAGTCATTCTCATTTTAAAAATACTTTTCTGTCTTGATAGTTACTTACTATTACTTATAGAGTAATAATAGTAGCTGATGTTATTTCATTTCAAAACCAAACTTCTTAAAGGATTCAATATATATCACTCTTCCCCAACCACTGTTGCTACCTCCTCCCCAACTAGTAGAGGACCCCCCCACCCCCACCCCACCAATTTGTGCATCAACCTTGAATTGAATAATAAGCCTAATCCGAGATTATGATTGAAAAGTCCTCAGATGTCCACAGTCATGAATCAGAGCCTCATTGGCCTTGTGTAAGAGTTTATTCTTCTCAAGCTGGCCCACTGAGCCTCCAAGGACTAGAGGACCTCAACTGCCTGACTTGGAACAGGACCTTAAGAGCCTCACTTGTCTCAATAGGGTTTTAAAATTAGATGAATGTAATGTTGTTGCTATTCTTTGCCCCTCCATAAGAATCATTCTCCAGCTCCAAAGAATTGTCAACCTGGCTCCAACCTTCTCTCTCCCCCCCCCCCCCCAGGACCATCCATGAAATAGGTTATCTACAACCCTTTCTGTTGAGATTCTGCCCTAAATATATGACTGAAATGGAATTGGCCTTATTAGTGATCACTTGAGGAAGCAGAAAATGGGTAGGGCTTCTGCCCTTGATATCCATGGAGTTTCTCTGGGGATTGTGAAAGGGCAACACTGGTCTCTTACTTCCTCTGAAACTAGTCTTCATTGGTGCAAGAGGTCTGATTCCCAGCCCTGCTATGCATGTTCCTGCAGAGGTCAATCCTTTCTCTCTCCTGTTAAATATCTACATGAAACCATTGGGTGAGATCACCCTTTATCATGGATTGAGGTATCATCTGTATGCTGATTTTATTCTGTGGTAGATCTCTACCTGAGAAAATTATTTCAAGTTCAGAGATCCTTAGTTCTTGGACAATTATTGGTTCTGTATAGGATTGCATTGCACAGACAGACATAATGTGCAATAGTGGGAATTCTCTTTGACTTGTGATTTCAGGTAACTTGACTTGTGATAACAGGTAACTGTTATGTCCAGAACAGCCTCTGAATACATGTGAGTTGTGCACCTATTACGTCCCTTCTTTTCTTTCTTACAGTCACCCACATCCTAACCACCTCTTGTTTGGATTATTATAATGTATTCTACATGGAGCTGATCTTGAAGAATATCTCCTTTGGTTGGTTCAAAATGCAGTGACCTTTCATATTTTTGGAAGATCCTGAAGACATTGTTCTTCAGCTATCTTAAAGACTCTTGGTTTATGTGAAGCTAAACAAGTGGTTGGTGTGATTGTGACTGTTGCCATTGTGAGGGAGTGTGTGGCAGAGTGGTAGATTTTTACATTGAGGAATTTATATAGTGTAGTGTTCACATTCAAAACAATAAACACAATTTTAAAAAACTAATAATTCTGGTGTCACAAAAGCAATACAATCCCACACATTAAAAATGAACTTCAGAACTTCACAGAGCTCCAGCTTCATACCGTCCAAGGCTTCTGGGAAAAGTTGGGTCATTTAGCTTTGTAGAAGGCCCAAGGCCTAAATCACATTCTAAAGTATGAGACTACTACTGAGATATTTGATGCCTAGGTCCTTCTACATAATGACATTTAAGAGATGGAAAATGGAGTGGACCCACTCTGACAGTGGAGTGGGCAGATGCCCTTGGGAAGAGGAAGACACAAGAAATTAATATAACAATAACCAGCAATCTTGATCTGTACTCAGAAAGAAACTGTAAGCCAATGCAGCTTGCATAGCAACACTGCAACCTGAGAATACTATGTGACAACTAAAATTGCTAATGCAGCCTTATTCTGGACCAAATGAAATTTATGAATGGTTTTAAGGGCTTGTCCATGTAAAGTATATTGAGATAATCTAAGAATCCCATCCCTCCAAAATGAAAAGTCACTTCACCAATACAGTTTGTTTAATTGTCTAGTTAATATGATTGATTAGTGTTATATGTGCAGTCATGTTTACCCCTAATCATTAATTGCCAGATCCTTACTGCAGTATAGTTGTAAAGAAATGACGATCATTCCAAAAAAATGAAAATTATATTAGGATAGCTGCTGCAATAGTTCAACACAATTTAAGTTAATTTCTGCAATACAGTTTAGTAATGCTGTATTATCTTTCATCCCTGCTATTTCTGTATAATGCAGTGGTATATCAGTATACTACATTAATTAGTGTGACACCTCTCCTGCATGAGCTGCACTAGGTGCCGGTGGTTCTCTGGGTTCGTTTCAAGGTGCTGGTGCTCACCTATAAAGCCCTACATGGCTTAGACCTGGGGTACGTGCAGGATCATCTCCTGCCATCGTCCAATGCGCTCACACAGAGCAGAACTCCTCAGAGTGCCGTCAGCCAGACAATGTCAGCTGGAGGCCCCCAGGGGGAGAGCATTCTCTGTGGGAACACTGACCCTCTGGAATGGGCTGCCCACCGGCCTCAGGACAGCCCCTGACCTCCTCTCCTTCCGCCGTGAATTGAAGACATGGCTTTTCCACCAAATGGGCTGAATCAATAATTTTAATAATTTTAATCAATTTTAAACTGATCTTATTGTTTATGTAATTTTTTATGTTCCTTTTGTAAGCTTCCCTGACTCCTTTGGGAGAAGGGTGGCATATAAATTACATAAATAAATAAATAAAATAAATACATTGGTTCTGGGAAGTACAATGAAAATGACAAGTACTTAAACAAATGACTTGGTTGTATTTAAAAAAATGTTTTCCAGTGAGAACATTAATGCTCTCATCTAAAATCCTACAAAATTAGTGTACTTTAGAGGAGTTTCCACTACTCCTTTTTTGTACTAAAACACATTTTCATGCTCTTACATTATAGATCAGGAAAAAACACCTGCAAAATTAAAGAGTCTCAAGGCCTCGTAATATCTTAGATTTTCAGTTAACCTAAATGAAGAATAATTTCACTGAGTTTTACTCCTGTATCAGAAACTCATCCAAACATTTTCATCTCTTCAAAATCACTGATAAATTTACTAGAGCTTTAAACAAACACTTCTAAAATACAGAAATAATTATAGGAGATTTTAGGTCATATATTACAAACTTCTTCTCTTAATGAGTTGTTCCCTGTTGTTTAGCTCTGGTCTAAAAATAATTATGTAACATTTGGGGAAATATATGCAGACAAGCAATCCTGCACTGGAAGCCAAAATGGAGAAAACCTCCACAGCCACCATGTATTTGCCTTTGGTGCTCAGGTAGGATGGAACAAAGGAGAGCCACACGCTGCAAAAGATCAACATGCTGAATGTGAGACATTTGGCCTCATTGAAACTGCTGGGGAGATTCCTGGAGAAAAAAGCTACGGTGAAACTTGCAGCTGCCAGAAAGCCCATGTAGCCCAGGACACAGTAGAACATGGTAGACGAGCCTTCATTGCACTGCACTATGATTTCCTCAATTACTGAATGGGTGTCAATTTCAGGGAAAGGGGGAAATGTGAACAGCCACACTGCACAGATACCTGTTTGAATCAGGGAACCAGAAATAACAATGGAAGTGGCCAGTCCTCTTCCCACCCAGTTCCTCATCCTGGATCCTGGCTTGGTGGCCATAAAAGCTAGAACCACAGTGATAGTTTTTGCCAGCACAGAAGACACGGCCACTGAGAAGATGATGCCAAAGCTAATTTGTCGAAAAAGACATATTATATTTCCAGGTGCAACAAGGAACTGCAATGAGCAAAGAAAGCAGAGGAGGAGGGAGAGGAGTAGAACATAGGTGAGATTTCGGTTATTGGCCTTGACAATGGGAGTATGGTGATACTTCAAAAATGTTGCCAGCACCAAAATCGTGCAAAGAAAAAAGAAAATTGCCAGAATGACTAGACTTATTCCCATTGGTTCCTCATAGGATAAGAATGATATTCTTTTTGGAAGACATGAATCCTGGATCTTGTTTGGATATTGATCTTCTGGGCATTTGGAACAATCATCCATGTCTGGAATTTAAATATATCTGTATTAAATACATATACATGCATGTGTGTCTATATTTAAATTTCTATTTGAGTTCTGTCATTATCTGATGAATATTTTTATGACAGAGGCTTTTGATTTGCCTTCTTAAAAGCAAGATTGACACTGGCATTGCCAATCTTAATAGTGTTTGTATTTTAACATGGAAATTCTCTTTTAAGGATTTCTATTTAATATTAATAATTTATTAATATTCAATTGTGTGAATATTGAACTATATTTCTTCAGTTTAAGAATTGCAGTGTGTTTTTAAAGAATGAGCTCATCAACATATTTCCATCTATTGATTGGCATAGTTATTATGAGATATAGAATAATACACAGTTCGAGAAATGAGAAGCTTACCCCAATATAACAGAAATTGGAAATTTCAATATTATTTTTATCAATTATATTAATAGTTTGGGGAGGTTTTTTAAACCAGAGCCCATTTTAAATTCTTACTTCTTTGCTGAGGTCTTCCAATTATTTTTTGGGCAGACCATACTCTTTATTTATTTTATTTATTTATTTGTCAAGCATATATAAGATAACAGGTAAAAGTATAAACATAATTTGAATACATGAAAAAAGTAAGTAAAAAGGAATATTAGGACAGGGGCGGTAGGCACACTGTTTCATTTATGCACAGCCCTTACATACCTCTTAGGAATGGGGTGAGGTCAACAGTAGACAAGGTAAAAGGTTAAAGTTTTGGGGGTTTGGGGGAGAAACTAGAGTCAGGTAGTGCATTCTAGGCATTGTTACTGAAGTCATATTTTCTGCAATTGAGTTTGGAACGGTTTACCTTGAGTTTGTATCTATTATTTGCTTGTGTATTTTTGTGGTTGAAGCTGAAGTAGTCATTGGCAGGAAGAACATTGTGGCAGATAATTTTATGTACTATGCTTAGTTGGTGTAGTTCTAAACTGTCTAAGCCCAAAATCTGAAGTCTGGTGACATAAGGTATTTTATTGCAGCTTGAGGAATGGAGGACTCTTCTCGTAAAATATCTCTGGATTCTCTCGATTGTATTTATGTCCAATATGCAGTGCGGGTTCCAGACAGATGATGTATTCAAGAATTGGTCTAGCAAATGTTTTGTATGCTCTAGTTAGTAGTACAACATTACCAGAGAAGAAGCTACGCAAGATTAGGTTAACAACTCTTAATGCCTTTTTGGCAATTTGTTACAGTGAGCTCTGGCACTTAGATCATTAGAAATGAGTACTCCAAGGTCCTTGACAAAGTGAGGATCATCTACAAGGTCATGTCCATCTAATTTGTATTTTATGTTTTGATATTTTTTTTTTTGCCAATGTGCAAGACAGAGCATTTGTTGGTTGATATTTGAAGTTGCCACGTGTTAGACCAATTTGACACATAATCAAGGTCTTTTTGAAGGGTAGTTGCATTGTCAGTGGTGTTGAATAATTTCACATCATTAGCGAAGAGAGCACAGTTGCTTTTAATATGATCACAAGGGTCATTTATGTAAAGTATGAAGAGTGTTGGACCTAAGACTCTGCCTTGGGTAACACCGCTATTAAAATGTATAGGATTTGATAGAACACTTCCTATTTTGACCACTTTTTGTCTATTTGATAGGAAGGCAGCTATCCATTTATGTACGAGTCCAGAAATACCATAGGATTTTAGTTTTAGAAGTAATTTGTTGTATACCACTGAATCAAAAGCTTTACAGAAGTCTATGTAAACTACGTCTATTGCTTTGCCCTGATCGAGATGTATAGTCCATATGTTTTTGCAATATAGTAGTTGTAAATTATAGGATAATTTTTTTCTGAAACTGAATTGTTTATTAGAAAGTAGGTTGTTTGTCTCTAGGTGTAGGGTAATAGATTGGTTAATGATTGATCCCATGACTTTGCAGGTGATGCAACATAAAGAGATTGGTCTGTAATTTTCAAGCTGTCTAGGTTCTCGCTTTTTAAAGATAGGGATGACCCTGGCTTGTGATCATTGGTAGGGAAAGGAGCTGGTACTGAAAGATTTTTCAAAAATAATGCTTAAAGGTTCTACAATTGCAGTGGAAAGCTTTTTTAAGAAGTATGCACATAGTCCATCAGGTCCAATAGATAGAGATGGTTTTAGATTGCGTAGTGCCTTTTCAACATTGTCTTCTGTAAAATCAATATGTATAAGATCACCCTAATCATTGTAGTTGTCTGTAGTATGACTGGGAAATATTGGGTATGTGTTGTTGCTGTTTACAAAGACTGAACCGATGAACGTGTTAAAGAGATTGGCTTTAATGGTTTCGTCAATATAATCTTCATTGTTTGGTCCTTTTAAGGGTGGGATGAATCTCAAATCTTTAAGTTTGTTGTTTACAAAATTATAGAAGGCACGGGTAGATTTTGCGTGTAGAAGGTTTTTTTCTTGCTTTATGTGATAATTGGTGCATTCAATCTTTATTTGTTGGCATAAGTTTTTATAGCAGTTTTTGAAGTTAGCTACATAGTTTGTTTTGTTTTTTCGTCAAAGAATTTTTTTTCTGAATTGTAATTTCCTTATTATTATTGGTAGTTTATTTTTTCTGGTTTTGTGGGGTATTAGTGGTACATAAAGTTTAATGATTCTTTTGAGTTTGCACAAGAAAATGTTGTAATGGTCATCAGCGGTATTACAGCCGGAGAACAGATTTTTGCCAATCAAGATATAAGAGTTCATTGTTTATGAGATCATAATTGGCTTTTTTAAAGTTATAACTGGGAATCCCATCATTATGATTATTGAAAGGGAGTAAGTTGAGACAAAAGTCAATCATGCTGTGGTCGCTGTTGGAGAATGGTTCTTTTATTTGTAGTCCATAAATAGAATTTAAACTGTTGCAGAAGATGAAATCAAGGCAGTTGTTTAGTCTAGTGTTGTTAGTTACTAGTTGATCAAGTCCCAGATTAGTTACAGTATTGTACAGGGTTGCATGTATAGGTTCAGTTGTACATTCATTTAGGGTCCTATTAATAAGTGGTAAATTAAGGTCACCAAGAAAAATTATTAGGTGTGGGCAGGAGGCTGCCCAGTTAGTAGTGAAGTTAACTTGTTCGCATGTTCGATGTTGTAAACTGGGGCTCTGTAACAAAGTAAGAATCGAAGTGTGGTATTTAAGGACAGGTCGCAAGAAAAGCAAGTTCTTGTGTAACTTGAATTTTTTTTTAGATGTAGGGACTTTTTATAGAAGATAGCAACACCACCTCCTCTACGGATTACAAGATCTGATGGGTAAACATGATAGTTTATTACTGTAGTAATGGAGTCAGGGAGGGATGTATTTAGCTAAGTTTCACTGACAAATATAATATCTAATATAGCCATATTTAGTACTCTGCCAACGGATGAAAGAATACAACTACAACAAATACAACGCATCTTCCTGTACAGTCATAACTGAACTTGATTCATGAAGCTTCTTACCTCTCTGGCTTGACATTTTTTCTTTGGGACATGGATGACAATCATAACAGCAAAATGGCTTTCCCTCCTGCTTCCTTTTGAAATATCCAGGGAAGCAGCTCTCAGTACATACTGAAATAGGTATCCTCTATCCAATAAGTGAAATAAAAAGGAAAATGTTAGCATTCAGTCAGATACTTGGAAAAGAAGATAGAGAAATCATTGGATTTTAATGATTGACAAATAATGAATGCTAATTCTACCTTCATTTTTTTCTTTATCATACCATCATCGTCATCATCATCACCACCACAAAAATCAATCTTCAGTCTTTGTTTTACTTTACTGATTACATCAATTCTTTCTTCTAAACTGGGAAATATTTTAGGCTTAAAGTATGTTCCATTGCTGAATTATTTTCCTGGCACTCAGCTTAATCAAAGTCTTCTTTTTGGACATGTAATCTTTCACACTTTGGGCAATTAGATATTTTGAATACAGGAAGTCCTTGATTTGTGACAGTCACTTAGTGCTCATTCAAAGTTATGACTGACACCCCAAAATGTGCTTATAACCCAATTCCAAAGTAATGGCATATGACTGCATTCATGCGTTTGGCAATTGGCCCACAGTAAAAGATCTTTACAAAATCCAGTGATCATGTCATCACAATTTACAATTTTTTTTCTGAAAATGAGTATTTACTTCCAATTTTTTGTAAAAATACCCATAGCAAAGAATGGGTATGCATAATAACCATGGTGTTCTCTTAATGACCTCAGATTCACTTAACAATGATAATGATTCATTTAATGTCTGTTGCAGAAGAACAGTCATAACTTTCCAAACCAGTGGATGATGTTCAGAGTGGTTTTATGTAGATATGAAATATAAGAGAGTGAGAACCAAATCCTGTAGCCTCTTTCATGGGAGGAACCAGTTGATATCCTGTCCATTCTCCTGAGCGACTGATTGAATGACCCGCTCACAAACTGGCATCTCTTAACTCTCAAGAGTTAGAGGAATTCAAGGAAGATACTGTGGTTATTACTATCCATGCTAAATTCTATGTTTCATGCTTATTGCAAAATATATCAGCCAATTAGTAATTACCTGAGCAAAAGGATAATAATTACATATTTTTATTCAATATTGTTTTTAATCCAGGGGTTTATTTTTGAGAATAACTTTACCAAAATCTTACTTTATCTTTTTCTCCATTTATTGAAAATTAATAAAACTAACATGCAGGTAGTCTTTAATCAAAAAACATTTGTTTACTGATTGTTTGTAGTTACACTGGCACTGAAAAAGTAACTAATGGCCATTTTTCACACTTACGACTATTGCAGCATCCCCATATTCAAGTGATCAAAAATCTTACACTTGGCAACTGGCATGTTTTTTGACAGTTGCACTGCCCAAATGTAATGTGATCACCATTTGAAGCTTTCCCAGTTGACTTCCAACAAGCAAAGTCTCCCACATGAAAGGTGGGTTTTAATCATGATGCTCTAACCAGCACTGCAAGAATGCCTAGCAACAAAGATGAATCAGGATCCCACCAAAACTGGCTAACACAAGGAAAAATCATGAAAGACCACTACACTGAAATACCACTATCCAACTACTGGCCAGTAAGCTGCTGCCCCACAACATGAAAAGTCCTATCAGGCATCACACCTGCCAAACTATGGGACCACATGGCCCAGTACATAAGAACAGCTGAGAAGGGCATTGGGAACAATAGTAGAAGCTCAAAGCACCAGTTGGTCATAGATAGAGCAGTTGCCCAAGACACAAGTTCTAGTTACACCAGTCTGAACATAGCCTAGATTGACTACAGCAATGCTTATGATTCAAAGCCACCACATGGATCTTTAATGCATGGGATTATATAAAGTCTACAAGAATATTCCAGATGAATTCAACAGACTATAGAACACAAAATTGAAAGTCAACTCAAGACAGCTCATACAAGTGTCTTGCAAATGTAGCATATATCAAGGTAATGCACTATCCTCACCACTGTTCTGCATAGGCTTGAGCGCCCTCATTCCAATGTCACAAGGACTGGATAAAAATACAGAACTACCATCAGCTGCCTCTTCTACATGGATGACATAAAAATGAGTGTGAAAAGTGAAAGAGGTGTTCATTCATTGATGTGAGAGGAAGATCAAGCAGAGAAAATGCCGTGGTAACACTCTGCATGGGATGTATCATTGTAGCAATGACAGCTGAGGTGACTGAAATTGAAAAATTCTACCAGCAGTTAGAAAGCAGTAAAGTAGTAAAAAAAAAAAACAGCACTGAGATACTCATCATAACAGTACAAGGATGGTCACTAAGCAACAGATCCATTGAAGAAGGGTTCTACCAGAGTAGACAGGATCCATGGAGGTGAATATGCAGAAAGGCCTCAGAGGCAGCCCATCACATAGTGGTAGGGTTAAGATACAGGCAGGAACACAATAAATTGAATGGCACAATCAAGTAATTTGCATTGTGCGCAGGAAGTATAGAATATAGACTGGACCTTCCTCAGCCGAGATAGGTGATGCTACAGAAAGTTATGGTGTATAAAAATGTCCTCACTTTTTGACCATCTGTACAGTGACTGTTCAAGTTAGTTAAAATGGTACTGAAAATGGAGATTTATGATTGGTCCTACAGTGATCTCATGATCACCAATTATGACTTCATAGCTGACTTCTGACAAGCAAAGTCAATAGGGTACTTTGAGCCCTAGTAGAACCATGGGACACGGTGAGCTCCCATCACTTGTATCTAGCTCCTATCCTGCCCACCCAACAGCTCAAAAGCATTATTGTGAGTAGTTTAATGGGTTCCACTCCAGTGGAAAAGACTAACTGCACAAGAAAAAAGAGCACCAGCACTGAACATGCCCAGATAGGAGGCAAGATCAGTGGAAGAGATCTGGAAGATGTCATTAACCTGAACTCCACTAGCCAGAGGTATGCCATGCAGGCTCAATATTGAATGAATTAACAATTAGGCAGTCAGGACTACTCTGTAAGTGTAGATCTCCCTGACAAATGTATGCCATGTGAAATAAATAAAATAAACAAGGAAGCCATCAGGGAGTTTCATGTTGCAATCATGCAATGTCCAGCTTAATGACATGAGTGATTTGCTATTGATTTCATCAGGACCTGATACTGTGAGTTAGTGCCATCACGTGATGTTTCACTCACTGCTTGTGTCTTTGTGCAGTAGAGTTGCCGGTCCTAATTATGGTTTGTAAGTGAGGAGTAAATATATCATCCCAAACAAAACCACCTATATTCAGAACTTACTTGGTTGAAAGTCATGGGCCAAGTGATAGCTTCATCATGAATGGTGAACATTTGGCTTTCAGCAGCCCAGGGATCCAGCTTCCCAACTTTCACTTGAAGGACAGACTGGTTGGGGAATGTGACCCAGTTCTCAAAATCCAGGCCGGTAACCAGTTCTCCTTTCTCATCAAAAGAAATTTGAACCCCAATGCTGTTGTTAAATGCAATTTTTTTCAGAAAGAAGTGAAGCTGAATTTAGAAATAAGTGAAAATATTTGTAAATAGAGTAGAGGAAGGAGAGAGTAAGAGGGACAGCATGGTTAATGTATGTAAAACTCCAAACAGTTTACATACAAGGGAAAAAAGTCTTATACGTAATGTTCCAGTGGTCCTCCAGGTACATTAATTTATATGCCACCATTGATCAAAAATGATCATACTGTACTAATTATTAAATAATAAGAGAAATCGAACCCTACACCAAAAGACCTCATAAATCTAGGATGTTTAATTCTGAAAAATGCACCAATTTTGGCTGGGAGTTTTATGTTACACATAAATATGATATAGTTTGCACTATTTTTAATGAGGAAGAAAAATAAATAGTTGGTTCAGCTATTATTAGAGATATGCAAATCAGGGAAGATTCAGATACAAAACTATAGATTTAGAAATAATATAATATAAATAATTATTGCAGCTATAATTGTAGCTTCCTCCTTGTCATGTCTTGTTGTCTTGAAAAATCTAGTCAGACCTTTGGTGGTAACAGAGGCGGTACAGAAAAGGCCTTTTGCTACTATCTAATGGGTCAGTTTTTCATGGTTTCTTTAGTTGAATGCCAACAGCTGTTGATACCATCATTTCGGCTGTGGAAGGTATGAAATGGAGTGGACTGGATCAGAGATTAGAATAAAGTGCAATTTATCAGGTAAAGGATAGTGACGGAGCAGCATTGGGAAATTGGTCGCTATAGGACAATCAAATGGAAGCTTTAGTATTTTTCTACTAGAAGAGTTCTAGTAGTCTCTTTTATTTAACTTTGAGCCTATACTAAGGACATTGTGGATGTCTGTCCATATTCAAAGGTAAAGTTTTCTTTGCTAACTTTGCCCATCACTATCTTTGCTAATTTTGCCCATCCTGTGGGTCTTAGAGGGTTTTCCTAAATTTTGGTTGATAAGTATATCTTGTTACCTTATAGCTTTACAGTATCTCTTTGTTAACACACAACCTTGGGCCAAAACTTTATATAATTTATTAATATTTTCCTTTGACTGTGTAGCACACTCAAGTTTTATCAAAATAAACACTGCATTGAGGTTTTGGTCTTTCCTTTTTATTATGCCAAATAGAAAAGGTAATGAGGATGGTAAGTCTGAAGCACTTTGAACCTACATAACACCCATTCATCTCATTGAATTCCTTCCTCTTTTCTTTTACAGCTAATCTTTCTCTTTTTAACCAGTCCCTACTCAATTTCTATCCACCATCTCTTCTTTCTCTCTACTGCTCATTCTTATTATTCATTCTTCATCATTCTGCTTTCCCACTAACTGATATTCTAATATAAATATCACTCCTAAAAATTACTCCAAGTCGGTTTAGAAGCCATAAAATGAATATTTTTGTTTGCATTCCTGTATTGTATTTTACAAACCTTTTCTTATTCCTTAGAAGCATTTTCATCTGGAAAGACTAAATAAGAACTTCTTTCACATTCTACACTGATTACAGCTTTCCTATTGCCTTTTAGAAAGTTGTCCCCTTTTTCTATATAATCTATAATTCAGATGCTCATCTTAATTTTACCCTCCTTCTCTTTCACAGAAGAGCTGCATTCCTGACTTTGGGGCTGATAATGTTTTTGGCAGAAATTATTTTGAATGTATTTTGGAAGAATGTTCAGGAAAGAATTTAGAGGGAAAGAGAGTTTGGAAGACTCAGGCAGGAGAAACTAATTTGAGATTAGCATTCCCCCAAGAATTTTTTAAAAAGGGATAAAGAAAGAACATGTGAAATTCCTAACATTTGATTCTGAAAACATTGTCATTAGTGATCTGCAATTGACATCTCATTCCCAGCATATTTGATTACTTCAAAATTACCTGCCATGGCTGTACATCCTGAATATTAGGTTTCCTGCCACTCAACCTTCTTGTATATGGTTGTTGACCGACCTCTATGGCATGTAGAGCATGTGCCACAGCATACATTGCATTATATATGCTGTAACTGTGACTAGTCATCGTCATTTCAAAAACAGCCCAAGGAAGATTTTCCAGTTTCTCTTTCCCAGTGCAGATACCCTCAGGATCATCATTCTCAGATGGGTTTGGAAATACACATCCAAATGCATGTTCCCATACATCTTTAATGAAACCATCTTGGGGAAAGAATGAGAAATGGTTTCTTGTCTCAAGAAATTGCTGGAATCCTTTAACTTCATTTGAGTAAACTGCAAGGGACAATGCACCATGGAGGACTTGGATATCCCAGCTCTTCTGAAAAAAGAATGATGCAAGACCCATTTGGGAAGCAATAATCCACACCTTACCTTTTGGTTTTATAGAAATAAATTCTATTTCAGGCACATATAACAACCATCTCAAGTCTAAAACATATTTATCTTTGATTATCACAACATTAGCTTTACTGTTAATAAAACGATGATATATCTCCACAAACCATTTCAGACCATCATCCATATTGCTGATATAAATTGTCCTGAAGTGCTCTAAGAAAGCAATACAGATACCATGAAGAGAAAACCATGAAAATATCAATTGTTCAAATTTTTCTCCACCATATCCTTTCACAAGAATTCCAATCCAGGTCCACCTGAAGTGGAGAAGTAGCTGAAGAATCCCCCGAAGATAAAAGTCTTCACCTGGAATCATGTGGTAATAGAAGGGGATATCAGTTTTACCATTCACAGGTGGAAGAGGGCCATATAGGAGCTATAGAAAGAATAAAAAAAATTAAACAAAACCAATATGTTTCTTCTACAAATGAAGAGTTCTAAAATGTCTCCATAATATCTACACATAAAAATATTTATTTGTCTGCAATATTTGTAATAGTAGTTTGGATAAATGATTATTTAATTCCTTTTTATCTGCACAACTGAATGATTCTCTGAATCACATTGTTTTATCCTTTGATAAGTACATATTCTTAAATATACTTCACAGAAAAATGAATATGAAAATAAATATATCTTAACAATTTACAATTCACTCTCTCTGAAAATACAAACCAAATTAGAGACAATATCATCAACGCATCTTACCTGTGGAACTTTGAAAGTGCCTAAAATATCTTCCATATCAAAAGAAACTAAAGGATCAAGAGTCCCGACAACTGATACAAGTTGGTTCAGAATGCCACACTTGTAGTTGGGAATGAATTGGTTCTTACTAGAGAAAAGTTCCATTGTGGCATGATATGTGTATTCTCCACCATAAGTCTCATAGATTCTGAAGCCCAAGGTGATGTTAGGTAAGATCTGGAGGTCTTCGTTGATCTTCTTAACAGCAAATATCATGGTCAAAATATGCTGATAATACTTGATTAGGACTCTGCAATGGGAATTAGATGCTCAATCAAACGAAATTCTGCATCTAAAAAGGGCAGTCAAACTAAGCTCTGTTACAATAATGTTAACTGATAAATTGGTTATCATTCAGTTTTCAGGTAAACTATTATTAGCTTTTCATGTGTGTGTGCATTAAACAATTTTAATTATATATACTGAGCAAAGTATTTGCCCTACACGTAAAATAGACATTAAAATAGACATTTTTCTTTTGGTAAAATAATATTTTGTTGTAATTTTAAAGATTTCAAAGAAATAGCATGGAGTTTGGTGTTGGTTTCCATTATATTTTCTTAGAGGAATACCTAGGTTCCCCAGAATTAGCAAAATATATTCTTAACAACACCCCATTATTGGATAGCAAATAGGTTGTAACCTTTTAAATTCTTACAAAGATAGGCTTTTCTCCTCTCTCTCACTCCAAAATGCATCATACATCATCATAAGCCATATTTATTTATTGGTGTTCTATTTATTGATGTAAAATATGCTACATCTCTGACAATACTATTATTCCAAAGGTTAAATACAATTTTACTTGCTTTGAGATTTAGTTTGAGAAGCTGATGCTGTAATCCCCAGAAACAGGTAGAATCTATTAATCGTGAAGGACTGAATAATTATTTTGATTCTCAACACTTTCTTTAAGGAACACAGAATTTCTCTCTTGCTTTTCTTTAGAAATTGGAATTAACCAACAAAATAGATTTATCAAAGAAGTCCATATAGATTGATACAATATTAGAAATAAATTAATAATAGCTTACAGAATTTCATCAACAGCAGATTTCTTGGGAGCCGCTTCAAAGCTTTCTACAACTCTATTTAGGAAGATGAATGAAGTAATGCCACCAATAATGAGGTCACCGGCTTCAAGATATTTGTGATCAATTGGGATAGTGTCTTGGATTCTACACATTATTGGTTGAGCCTCATAAAATGTATAAGGCAATAATAGGAAAATCAAAAAAATCATGACCCAGTTTACAAGTTTCCTATCATTTCCATGTAATGCTTATGAGTCTCCAGGAATAGTCAAGCTTAAAATAAACCTCTCTCTTCCTCACATAACTCCCATTTGGTTCTGAACCTTTGAATAAAAATCATTCTGAGACATCATTCCAATAATCCTATATGCTCTAAAAACATATAAAGGATTTAAACTGTCCCTCATCTCTTACTGCCCATTCTTCCAAATAAAGATAAATTATTCACCAGAGCTTTGAGAAGCAATAAAATTAATAATAATATTTTTGATAATTATAAACGAGGGGGAGAAAAGTGTCACCTTTACATTTCCATTTCTCTGTGGAACTATAGATACGCTTCTCAATTGTAAACATATTATCACCAATTTTATCCGTTAATCAAACAATGGGGCTGAACTGTGGTGACAGTCCACAAATATTGAAGAACATGTTTGTGAGATGAAATGAATATGTGCTTGATTCAAAAATCAGGCCAAACATATGATAGTCATTCTCATTTTAAAAATAATTTTCTATCTTGATGGTTACTTACTATTATTTATAGAGTAATAGCAGTAGCTGATGTTATTTCATTTCAAAACCAAACTTCTTAAAGGATTCAATATATATCACCCTCTCCCAACCACTGCTGCTACCTGCTCTGTAAGTACTAGTTATGAATCCAAGAAGACCCCCCAATTTGTGCATCAATCATGAATTGAACAATGCAGCCTAAGTAGTAAGAGTACATAGTGATTTTTAGGAGCTGTTAGCTGCGCCCATTTTGTGATGGCACTTCAGGGCCCCATCCCTCGGAGGACTGCCCTTTTTAGGAGCTGCTAGCTCTGTCCATTTTGTGACATCACTTCCACTGCCCCTCCCTTGGAGGCATGTGACATCATAACAGCTGGGTTCTTGAGTGGGATACAGACGATATATGTAAAAATTAAAAATTAAAATGTGGTACATATGTGCATACTTTTTTTATTTTTTTATTTTTTATTTTTATTTGATTTATATGCTGCCCTTCTCCGGAGACTCAGGGCGGCTTACAGTGCGTTAAGCAATACTTATGGCAATAGGACACAGGGCTTGTTGTGACAGATCCCAGGGGTTTAGTGGGGGGGGGGGGCTGCACCATATACACTTGTTAGAGACCATATGTGCACCGTACATGATCACACGTGTGATAGGCATGTTTAGGGCATGTTCAGGCCTCTCCCAGTTGTGACCTGCTTTTCACAGGGTTGATGAAAAGAAGGTCTCTGCAGATGGTTGACAATTCAGCTGCCTAAAGTGTAGCCAGCATTTAATAATAACATGGGACCCAGCGACGGAAATAATAAAAATGTTTGTAGACCCATCTACATCATGGCCCAAGTAAAGGCCTATTTTGAATGACTGCCATAAAATATGTTGTACAATGTTTGTGTTCTGCCCCAGCTATGGACCCCAAAGAACGCAGCACACACAAAATCTATACAAAGTTTATTTTACTCAAATAACCCAGTCTTTATCAACCAAAGGCTGTTAACCAACTGTCTTAACAGCCTATCAGAATTCTAAGATAAGGTAATCACAGCCTTACTAGAGTTGGCAGAAAGCCCAGAAACAATTTTGCAGAGAGTCCAGACACGAAGGAGAGTGAACTAAAGTTGTTTTCTACAGCTTGCTGCAATCGGCATTCCTCCTTAAATAGACTAAGGGAGTGGCCAATTAGCCCCAAGCCTTACTCTCAAGGAGACTTATTGCAGGGGGCAATAGTTGTTGACCATTTTAGTTACCATCTATGTATTATATTTAAGCAGAAGCAGTTCCTGGATGTAAGCATGACAAGTGCCTGGTATTTTTAAGAAGTCTCTCAAGCAAGGATGATTCTACAGATGACAGTGGCGATTTATCTATGAAGCCTGTTAACAGCATGCTTACTGTTGATGTTAATGATGATATTAATGAAGCTGTTCTGAAACTTACCGAATACCCGTTTTGTCTACCAGACACATTTAAAAGAGACATTTCAAATGAGAGTAATGTTGCTGAAGGATGTCCATGTGGTCGTGTTGATTGTATTTGTTTATTGACCACAGAAGTTGAAGATGATGATGATGATAATTACTATAACTATAGCAATACTACTGATAAAGGTTATTATTCTGATGGCAAAGGGCATGTTAGCGTACTCTAAATTACAAATAAAAGGTTTGTACTAAAGAGTAAAGTTTGTTTATTGTATGGGCCGAACGAAGCAGAATAAAGTATGAAAAACTTCTAAAGGAGCTTTATTATAAACCCGAGTATTTGGGTAGTTATGGGGGTGTAAACGCCCTATTTAAGGCTGGTCAGAAGCGCATTAAAAACTTAACATTGAAACATGTCAAGACATGGTATGTCAAGACAGACAAGATGCTTATACCTTTCATAAAACTGCAAGAATTAGCTTTCCTAGGAACGCAACAATAGTTTTTTGAGTACACTGTCAATGGCAAGCTGATCTTGTGGACTTATCAGATTTTGCCATTGAAAACAATGGCACAAAATTTATTTTAACAGTAGTCAATGTACTATACAAATATGCCTGGCAGTCTGTTTATCAGATAAGTCGGGAAAAAATTTAAAATGATCAGAAATTTAAAAACCCTTATGGTGGGGGATCACATTAGGATATCCAGACTAAAGGGAATGTTTGAAAAGGGTATCATCAAACCTTTACAGATGAAATATTTATCATCAAAGAGCTGTTAGGACGGGGGGAAAGGAGATATATAGATTAATGGATTATGTGGCGGATCCAGGACAGGGTTCTTTTTACCCAGAAGAATTGCAAAAGATTCCTAGTAACCAAGAACGTGTCTACAGAATTGAAAAAATATTCCGGAAAAGGGGAGAGGAAAACAAAGAGAACTCCTAGTTAAATGAACCAGCTGGCCAGAGAAACAATTGGATTAAGGAGGCCAGACTGTATAAACTTTGACATGGCTGGCTTTTATATTGTACTGCCCTGCATTTGTGTTTCTCAACGACAAATGTTCCAACTTTACTATTCATTTAGCAAAGGCGCTGACGCATCCAGTACCCACACAGTACCCACACAGATGGAATACAATAAATTCAAGGGAATATTTTGAAATCGCTAATGAGAAAAAAAATGGCTTTATTCTTTAAAAGTCGGACACCACACAACCATCCAGCATGTTATAGAAAATATGAACAAAGTTATGGCAGAGGACGAAGAACCTCCAGAAGTATTTGTGAAGTATGATGCAATAGGACGAAAAATCAGACTGAAAACTGAAGGGCCCTACAGTATTCTAGTCACTGAAGGACTTGGGAATATATTAGGCATACAACCACTTGTTCATACCAATAAAATCATCTTTGTCATGGTGTATATTTATACATATATTGTAAGTCCTCAAATAGTGGGCGATTTCTATGTGCCTTTACAACGGTGTTTACCCGTGCAAGGTAATGACAACAAAATAATAATGACAACCTTGGAGCGACCGCATTATATGCCCATCAACAAACATTATATTGATACGGTGACTGTAGAAATCATGACAGATCAGAATGAATCATAGCTTCTAACCGTGGTAAGGTGGTTGTAAGCTTCATTTCAGGCTTCAGAAACATGAAGGATGGTTGTGATAAAGACGTGTGGGAGGCCTCAAGACTATGATGCCTATTACAGGGCTCCAGCAGGAAACGGTCTAGCAGGCTCCCGAGGAACACCTGTTATGTATGGTACAGGCATAGGAAGTCTGTTCCAGGGGCTTTTTCGAAAAGCAATGCCATTACTGAGGAGAGGATTAGAAATCATTAAACCGCACATGAAAGCGACTGCTAATAACATTGCCAGAGATGTTTCAGGCCATCTTGTATCACGCATTGTAGAGGGTGGTCAGGAGGGGGCTGCTATGGCTGTAATCAGAAAGAAACACTCTGTTGGGCTGCCTATGCCTCCTAAAAAGAGGAAGCTTGTGAAAAAAACACACCAGACAAAGAGGAAACGTTCAGAAGGAAGGAAGCGCTGTGCCAAATAGAGCATCTTCTAACATAAAATGGCTTTTATCCATGAGGCTTCAGAGAAATGTGTCAAATTGGAGCTAGATTTTTTTCAAATGGCTGCCACACAAAACAGCCTGGAAAACAGCACGTACACCGAAATCCCCACTTTATCAGCACTGACGCCCAATGCACTGTTGCGATTTTTTATATAACGGGACACGGTGAGCATTACACGGATCTAAACAATACTCTGATGTATGTGAGTTGTAAGATTGTAAAGGCAGATGGCACAGATATAGATGATGGTGCAAGAATAAGTCTTATCAACTACCTCATAGTGATGCTGTTTAATTAGGTGGATGTTACATTATGCAACTATGTGATTACACAGAGTCACCACTGCTATGCATACAGAGCTCTTATTGAACTTATTCTGAACTTTGGATGGGGTTCCTTGGGTACTCAGTTTTCAGCTGGTGATTTTTACAAGGATGATGCATCACTCATGGAGAACATCCTGCTGACAGCCATTGGAAACTCTGGTTTCTGAGCAAGAGTCAGGCACACAGCGGGCAGCCATAAATGGGACCTGTTAGGCCCATTGCATAGCAATTTTTTTTCCAAGACAAACTACTGATTAACAGAGTGGATGTGAAAATTAAACTCTCAAGAAGTAAAAATATGTTCTGCCTGATGAGGGACAATAATGAGAATTACAAAGTACAGATCCTGGTAGTGTGTCTCTTTGTAAAACGTGTAAAAGTATCCCCCGGTAAGGTAAAGGGCTACCTTACAAAGATATTTTAAAGATGTCAGAAATGATCAAATTGTGAAGCATTATGTAATAAATAGGATTGCATTGTACAGACAGACATGATGCACAATAGGGGGAACTCTCTTTAACTTGTGATAACAGGTAACTGGTATGCCCAGAACAGCCTCTGAATACATGTGAGTTGTGCACCCGTTATGTCCCTTCTTTTCTTTCTTACTGTCACCCACATCCTAACCACCTCTTGTTTGGATTATTATAATGTATTCTACATGGGGCTGACCCTGAAGAATATCTCCTTTGGTTGGTTCAAAATGCAACAACCTTTCATATTTTTGGAAGATCCTGAAGACATTGTTCTTCAGCTATCCTAAAGACTCTTGGTTCATGTGAAGCTAAACAAGTGGTTGGTGTGATTGTGACTGTTGCCATTGTGAGGGAGTGTGTGGCAGAGTGATAGATTTTTACACTGAGGAATTTATATAGTGTAGTGTTCACATTCAAAACAATAAACACAATTTTAAAAAGCTAATAATTCTGGTGTCACAAAAGCAACACAACCCCACACATTAAAAATGAACTTCAGAACTTCACAGAGCTCCAGCTTCATACCCTCCAAGGCTTCTGGGAAAAGTTGGGTCATTTAGCTTTGTAGAAGGCCCAAGTGACTACTAAATCACATTCCAAAGTATGAGACTACTACTGATATGTTTGATGCCTAGCTCCTTCTACATAATGACATTTAAGAGATGGAAAATGGAGTGGACCCACTCTGACAGTAGATTGGGCAGATGCCCTTGGGAAGAGGAAGACACAAGGAATTATGATAACGATAACCAGCAACCTTGATCTGTACCCAGAAAGAAACTGTAAGCCAATGTAGCTCACACAGCAAAACTGCAACATGAGAAAACCATGTGACAATCAAAATTGCTAACGCAGCCTTATTCTGGACGAAATGAAATTTATGAATGGTTTTTTAAAAAAAGTTTTTTATTGTAAACATAGTTAAAAAAACATACATAGACATACAACATATACAAAAATCTTAGTTTTTTTTCAGCTACTTAACAGTGATCCATTTCTTACTATATATTAATATTTACAGATATTATATTATTAACTATTTCAGCCTTTTTCTCCTATTATATTACATTTCTACTAATACGTTAATTGATCTATCACATTTTTCTCTTTCCCTTCTTCATTCCTTTAATTTATTTCTTTATTTTTCAACCATTCATACCAATTATTCCACACTTTATAGTATTTGGTTTCCTCTTTCCCCTGTATTTCTTTAATTAGTTTATCCAATTCTGCGCATTCCAAGATCTTTTTAATTATATCTTTATCTGGTGGTACCGTATATACTCAAGTATAAGCCGACCCGAATATAAGCCGAGACCCCCAATTTTACCACAAAAACTGGGAAAACTTATTGACTCGAGTATAAGCCAGGGGTGGGAAATGCAGCGGCCACTGGTAAATTTCAAAATAAAAAAAGACTGGTCAAAAGTGGAAGGACCTGTCAGAAATCACTTTTTTCAACCCTCTAGGTAGTCCTTTTGTGCATATGGACTACTCAGAGGGCTGAAAAAGTAATTTTTGACTGGTCCTCGCACTTGTGACCAGTCCTCGAACTTACAACTGTCCTCACATTTTACATTTTTGCCCTATCTTATCACCATGGTGAAGAGAAGCAGCTGTGAAATGAGTGACATGGTTGTTAAGAATGCTACAATGGGCATAAATGATGACCAGTCATAAGTGCGAAGACTGGTCAAAAGTGCGAGGACCTGTCAGAAATCACTTTTTTCAGCCCTCTGGGTAGTCCTTTTGTGCATATGCACTACTCAGAGAGCTGAAAAAGTAATTTTTGACTGGTCCTCATTTTACATTTTTGCCCTATCTTATCACCATTTCTCTCTCCCCCTCTCTTTCTCATTCTTTCTCTCTCCCCCTCTTTCTCTCTCTCTCTCCTCCACTCTCTCTCTCATTCTCTTTCTCCCCCCTTTCTCAAAGAGAGAGGTGGTAGGTTTGAGGAGAAAGATTTCTGTACAATAAAAAAGATGAAAGGGAAGAAAACCAACCCCAAACAAATATAAAGATATTAAGATAAAGAATGAATTGTTAAACTTTAAAGAATAAAAGAGAACAAATATGAATAAATAGCAATAATTAGAAACACACATACAAACATACAATGTATTTTCTTTGAACAGAGTATTTGTCCGGTTCACAAATTTAAACAGTGTTCAGTCATTTCACTTAAATCTACAATTTCTATACTTTTTGCCATATTTATTCCTCATCTATTTTTTTAAAAAACCAATATTACCCTTCATCCTCATCTCTAATCTTAATCAAATTCAATTTTTCACTTCTATTCTATATTATACCCCTTCCCATTGTCATCTATTTTTATATCCATCCTCACATTGGTTAATTATGTAATATTACAGTTGTTCAATACAAATTCAACATTTTAATATAAATCAATTAGTTATATAACTATCTTTTTTGTATATTAATCAATATGAACATGAATATTCCAATTATTTCCATGCAATCCAATTTCTTACAAATCCATTACTGGTAATTATATTTACCAATAATAATAAACCAAATAATTTCCCCCATATATTCTTCCAAACCACAACTTAACCATTTCTACTTTCAACACAATATACAATTAATAGTATCTCAATTATTACAATTCCCTAGTTAAATAGAGCTTTTTTTTTCTTTTGTGTTTTAAAATCTTGAACTATCCTCTTTTGCCATTTGCCATGAATTTCCCATTGTTTGCACCTACCTTTTTTGATGAGGAAAAAGAAATCTGCCTTTCCAACGTTGCAAGCAAAAGAAAAAGAAATCTCTCTCTGCCTCATTTTGTCACATTGCAGCAAAGACCCTGCTTTAGTTTCAGTTTCGCTTTTTTAGCATAGCTGGGAGGGGGAGGGAAAATGCTCCAGCAATTTACCTCTTTGCAGCTAGCTAGCAACAGAGCCCTGGTAAAACAGCTGAGAGCAAATAAGCTGAGTATCGGGAGGCTCTTCAAATCAACTTATGGTAATTAACCTATACTGACGCTGAAAGGGGCTGTTTTTTCTATTTTTGCAGACAGGGGTCTACTCATTTGTTTTCTTTTAAAAAGGCTTTTTTTCCCCATTACTCGAATATAAGCCAAGGAGGGCTTTTTCAGCCTGAAAAACGTGCTGAAAAACTCGGCTTATATTCGAGTATATACGGTAATTCTTCTTCCTTCCAATACTGTGCATATATAATACGCGCTGCTGTCAATATATGTAGTATGAGATACTGTGTTTCTTTAGTATAGTTTTCTATTGACATCCCTAATAGAAACTGTTCAGGTTTTCCCTCTATTGAATTCTGAATTATTTCTTCAATCCAATTTTTGATTTTCTTCCAGAATTTTTTCGCCACCGGGCATGTCCACCATTGATGATAAAATGTTCCATAACTGATCTTACACTTCCAACATTTTGGAGAGTTGCTGGGGAACATTTCTCTATTCTCACTGGTGGGAGATGCCATCTGTGAAACATTTTCATCTGGTTTTCTTTGTATGCGGTTGAGTTTGTTAATTTCATATTGGTTTCCACATCTTCTCCCACTTCTCCAACTCTATTGGGTAATTAAAATTTTGGGCCCATTTAATCATTGTTTCTTTCACCGTTTCCTCTTCCATTTTATACCGTAATAGAAATTTGTATATTTTACTAATTAGTTTTTGTTCATTCTTTAACAAGATTTTATCAAGATCAGTGTTTTCTACTCTAATTTGATCTACTTTCTTTTCTTCCATATATTTCGAGCTTATTTGTAGGTATGACCACCATTGTACTTCTCTACCTAAATCCTGTTCCAGTTCATGTTTTGTTTTTAAAGTTCCCCCCTCATTAACAATATCCCTATATCTAATAATTTTGGACCAATCTAGTAAATTTGGGTGTGTTAACATTTCTTCTGGGGAGATCCAGGACGGTACACCTATGTAGTGATGTTTCTTAATTTTGTTCCAAATTGTTAAGAGTGAGTTCCTAATTACATGTCTTTTAAAATATCCATGAGTACTCTGTTTCCCCACCCCCCCATAGAAATGCGTGCCACCCTACATGAAGATCGTGTCCCTCTAGTATTAAGAGTCTTTTATTTTCTAATTCAATCCACTCCTTTATCCAGATCCAGACTTTATCCAGCTGCTTGGTAATAGGTCTCCCAGTCCGAGACAGCTATTCCTCCTCTATCCCTTGTGTCTTGTAATACTTTTAATCTAATTCTTGCTTTCTTCCCTTGCCAAAAAATTTAGTAGTTATTCTGTTTAGTAAGTCAATTTTTTTTCTATTCTATTTTTTTTTCCTATTCTAATTGGTATAACCTGGAAGAGGAATAAAATTTTGGGCAAGATACTCATTTTTATTTCTGCCACTCTTCCTGTCCATGAAATTTGCAGCCTTGTCCAATTTTCCAAATTCTTCTCAATTTGCCAAATCAATTTATCATAATTTTCTTTTTTGATTGATGAACTTCTTGCGGTTAGTCAAATTCCCAAATATTTTATTTTTTTGGTAGTTTGTATATCCATAGCCTTTTCTAATTCTATCTCTTGTTCTTTTGTAAAATTTTTAGTTAATAGTTTTGATTTATTTTTATTTATTCTTAAAGTCGCCACTGCTTCAAATTCCTCTACTTTTTAAATCAATTTAGGGTCTGATTTTAGTGGGTCTTCAATTATAAAAACCATATCATCTGCATAAGCTTGAATTTTATATTCCTCCTCCTTAATTTTCAAACCTTTAATCTCTTGATCTTCTCTAATTCTATTTAAAAGTGGTTCCAGTGATAGGATAAAGAGAAGTGGGGAAAGAGGGCAACCTTGTCTTACTTCCTTTGTTATCTCAAATCCCTCTGTTGTTTCTTGATTAAACAATATCTTTGCTATTTGTTTTGAATATATTTTTTCAACCATTTTTCCAAATTTTTGTCCAAATTCCATTTTCTTTATCAAATTTGTCATAAATTTCCAATTTAGATTGTCGAAAGCTTTTTGTGCATCAAGGAAAACCAGTGAAATTTGCTTCTCCAAGTGTATTTCATAATACTCTAATATGTCAACTATTGTACATGTATTATTTTTGATTTGGCGTCCTGATAAAAATCTGCTTTGATCCGGATGAATATGCTTATTCAGAATCGTTTTTAGTCTTTCGCAATTATTGACATAAATGTTTTATAATCAGAATTCAACAGAGAGATGGGCCTGTGGTTTTCTTTAGTTGTTGGTCCAAATCTTCTTTGTGTATAAGTGTAATTAATGCCTCTGACCATGATTTCGGAATGTTTGTCTCCTGCAATGCATCATTAAATATTTCTAACATTAGCCCTCCTATCTGATTTATTGTATTATATAGTTCAATCGGTTATCCATCAGGGCCCGGAGTCTTATTATTTTTTTGTCTTTTTATAGCCATCCCAAATTCAGTTCCAGAAATTGGTCTGTTTGGTATTTCTTTTTGTTCATCTGTTAATTTACCAACATTTATTTCCTCCAGATATTTTTTAATTTCCGATTCGTCTATTTTTTCTTGTGTGTATAATTTAGAGAAGAAATTATAGATTATTCGTTTTTTATCTTCTTTTCTGTATCGAATTGCACCTTCTTCATCTTTCAGACATTGTATCATTCTTTTGTCCTTTTCTTTTTTCAGTTTGTAAACTAACCACCTACTTATTTTATTTGCGTGCTCAAAGTAATTTTGCTTCGCTGTCTTTATTTTCCAGGCTAATTCTTCCTGTGTAATCAAATTTAATTTATGTTTAATTACCGATCTTTCCTCTTTAATTTTCTTGTTTTGGGGCTCTTTATATAATTTGTCTTCTAATTTTTGGAGTTCTTTCTGTAATTTATTTTGTTGTGTGTTTTTCTCTCTCCTTTTCTTCGCAATATATGCAATCGAGACTGTAAGCCAATGTAATTCACACAGCAAAACTGCAACATGAGAAAACTATGTGACAACCAAAATAGCTAACGCAGCCTTATTCTGGATGAAATGAAATTTATGAATGGTTTTAAGGGCTTGTCCATGTAGAGTACATTGAGATAATCTAAGAATCCCATCCCTCCAAAATAAAAAGTCACTTCACCAATACAGTTTGCTTAATGGTCTAGTTAATATGATTGGTTAGTGTTATATGTGCGCTCATGTTTACTCCTAATCATTAATTGCCCAGTCCTTACTGCAGCACACTCGTAAAAAAATCACAATCAC
This sequence comes from Ptyas mucosa, assembly GCA_012654045.1. Classification (NCBI taxonomy): domain Eukaryota; kingdom Metazoa; phylum Chordata; class Lepidosauria; order Squamata; family Colubridae; genus Ptyas; species Ptyas mucosa. The sequence continues at coordinate 117,032 of WNWU01013525.1, forward strand.
TCCAAAAAAATGAAAATTATATTAGGATACCTGCTGCAATAGTTCAACACAATTTCAGTTAATTTCTGCAATACAAGTTAGTAATGCTGTATTACTTTTCATCCCTGCTATTTCTGTTTAATGCAGTGGTATATCAGTACACTACATTAATTGGTTCTGGGAAGTGCAACGAGTACTGAAAATGACAAGTACTTAAAAAAAGCACTTGATTGTATTTGAAAAATGTTTCTAGTGAGAACATTGATGCTTTCATCTAAAACCCTGCAAAATTAGTGTACTTTAGAGGAGTTTCCACTACTCCTTTTTTATACTAGAAAAGAAAGCTCGTTCATGCTTTTACATTATGGACCAGGAAAAACATCTGCAAAATTAAAGAGAATAATGGCCTAATAATATCTCAAATTTTCAGTTAAACCTAAATGAGGAATAATTTCACTGAGTTTCCTGTATCAGAAACTCATCCAAACATTTTCATCTCTTCAAAATCTCTGATAAATTTACTAGAGCTTTAAACAAACACTTCTAAAATAGAGAAATAATTATAGGAGACTTTAGGTCATATATTACAAACTTCTTCTCTTAATGAGTTGTTCCCTGTTGTTTAGCTCTGGTCTAAAAATAATTATGTAACATTTGGGGAAATATATACAGACAAGCAAGCCAGCACTGGAAGCCAAAATGGAGAAAACCTCCACAGCCACCATGTATTTGCCTTTAGTGCTCAGGTAAGATGGTACAAAAGAGAGCCACACACTGCAGAAGATCAGCATGCTGAATGTGAGACATTTGGCCTCATTGAAACTGCTGGGGAGATTCCTGGAGAAAAAAGCTACAGTGAAACTTGCAGCTGCCAGAAAGCCCATGTAGCCCAGGACACAGTAGAACATGATAGACGAACCTTCATTGCACTGCAGTATGATATCCTCAATTTCTGAATGGGTATCAATGTCAGGAAAAGGGGGAAATGTGAACAGCCACACTGTACAGAT
>WNWU01013525.1:172068-200376 GCA_012654045.1 Ptyas mucosa
ATATATATATATATATATATATATATATATATATATATATATATATACTAATTTACCTTTTTAAAATATAAATCAGTATATAATAATATATCAATGTTAAGCTATGTCTTTCACAGTTATAAAAGCACTTTCATTTGTATTGTCCATCCTGAAGAGTACTTCTTTACCGGTTAACAGAGATGTGCACCTATTCTTAAATGCCTCACACCTTCATATCAGTTTCAACTAAATACATGTCCAGTACCTCCACCCAATGCTGTTGACATCATATATAATCCATGAGTCATTACCCATTGCAGAACAGAAATAACACCAGATTTCCAATTGGTTCAGTATAACTGTTTTATTTGAAAATCGCTCCATTTACATTAACATTTTCTTGTAATAAATTTCTGGTACAGTTTGGCATATCAACCTCTTGACAGACAGAGGGGTCTCATATCGTATCTTTGTCATTAACGCTAGTTGTTCCTTCGACTTCTCAATGCTTTCTATACAGGCATTGGCTTCATTTAAGGTATCCCTTGTGACCAGAAGCGTCGCAATGAGACAGTCAGGGAATTAGTGGGCTCCGATGAGCTCCATAAAAACCCAGACTGACAAACTGCTGTCGAGCAGTCTTTGGACCAGAACCGTCCTGTAGGGATGGGGAAGAAGGAGAGGCACCTTGGAAGACCGAGAGGAACAGGCAAGTTCCTTGAAGGTCAAAGGAATTTCTCTCTAAATCGGCAGCAGGGGCAGCAGCCATTGTGGCTGTCATGAAGCTGGGACAACCGGACCAAGCAATGAGCAGGAGCAGTGAAAGGAATGGAGTTCTGAAGCTGGGTGAGTGACAGCCAACCCAGATGAAATAACAGCACTAAAAAGCTTTTAAATTTGGAAAAACCCCAGCGGGAAATTGGTGGCTAAAGGGCACAGGGGAAAAAAAGAGGAGGTTGGAAGCAGAATTTAAAAGGATAAAAACTCAGAAAAAAATTGATTTTTGGAAGGAAATTATTTGGAGAACATCAAAGATTAGAAGAAATAACCCTAAATATGGAAAAAGGATTGGAAAACATAAGCAGATCCTTTTTTCCTTTTTTTTGAAGCTTAAGACAAATAAAAGGGAATTGATATAAGCCCCTGTAACAGAAGTGTTTTTGTAAATTGAAAATATATATATTAAAAAGAGAGAGAGAAGAAAGTATTGCTTAATTGGAACTAGACTAGATTGAGTGAATATTTTTAAAGTGAAGAAGAAGAAAAGAAATTAGTAAAATTGTTAACTGAAACAAAATGGATATCATGTGAAATTACTTATAAGAATTGTGGATTGGAAAGAGACATCTTCAGGAAGAAAAGAATGGTGCAATTTGTAACTTTTGTTTTGGAAAATGTTGAATTTTGTTTGAGATAATAGTGGTGAGAACTTTGGGGATGGATTTTTCTGTTTGCAAATGGCTTGATTCTGGAGGGGAGAAAGAAAAGAGATCTTTAACAAGACTTTTAAAATTGGAATAAGACTAATATGGAAAGAGCAACATGGAGCAAGAAATCAGAGAGATGATTATAATGATGTATTCAGGAAACAGAAATAAGGGAAATGAAGACAATGTTGCATGGAAAATCAAAATCTGAGGACAATAACTGAGATAGAACACATTCAATCTGATAAGAACTTAAAGATAGAGATACAAGATATAGAGATTGAAAACAAAGAAGATAAAGACAATGAGATTAATTATGTAAAATTAACTGAATATGAGGACAGTAACAATAAAGAGGAGATTGTTGGAGATTATATTGAAATTAACAATGGAAAAAATAAAGAGGATGGGAAGAGACAAAGCTGGATAGAGAGATGGAATAGAAAAAACACAAAAAGTTTAGATAATTACACTGGGATTAACAGTGGAATGACAAAAAAGAGAGAAAAAGGTTGGAAATGCTAGGAAATATAGGGCAAAATAGAAGAGTTCAGGACTTTGATTCACAAAATGATTACATTGAGGTTAACAATGGTAAAATAAGGGAAAGAGAAAAGAAAGGGGAAACAACGGGACAGATAGGGCAAAATAGGGGAACTCAAGAAGTTAGAACACAAAACAAAAAAGGGGAAAGAAAGGGGTAAAATTTTTTAAAAAGGAAGATAGAAATGAGAGAAGAATATGTTACAGATACTTAGAATTAATGTGGATTGAAGCTAAAATATTTGAAAATTAGATTATGTAAAAAGAAAAATATTAATGGACATGTATTCCATTATTGAAGCAACATGTATTCGGCAGCTGAACTTCTTGGTCTGCGAGATTCCCCCCTCTCGCAGGATTGGCCTTCTATTTTATCAAGGGCCTACCTCGATGACGGGTTTTGGAACCCCGAGAGGTGGCATGCGGCCAAGAGGGGGCTAAGGGGTTTTTTAAAATTGTCATTAACTAAATTAACTAAATTTTTAAGGGGTTCTGGGGAGGGGGAGGGGAGGGAGGGGAGGGGAGGGGGAGGGGCAGGCCTGGTAAGGAATCATGGCATGGGAGGAGGGGACCCTGGGGTTGAGAGGGGAGCTAGAGGTTGTCTGGATAGTGCCTGGAACATCACTACCGTGAGTGGGAGGGGTAGATATGGCGGGAGTAGGGGGCCATATCGAGTTAGGGGAGTGCGCACCCGCTGTTTACGAGCGGTGGTGCGCTCCGGCCCCCAAGACTCCACCCGTTCCCCAGGTTGCACAGACCCTCAGGGCCCGATCCTTCGGCTGATGTTATGCAATGCCAGGTCCGTAGTAAATAAAGCCCCCCTCATTTGTGATCTTATTTGTGAGGGGGGAGCGGACCTGACAGGTATTACGGAGACCTGGTTGGGCCAGGAGGGGGGGTCCCCCTCGTTGAAATGTGCCCACCAGGTTTCCTCGCATTCCATCGGCCAAGGTTACAGGGCAGGGGCGGGGGAGTAGCGGTTGTTATTAAAGAAGGTCTGAGACCGAGGGAGGCCACAGTTCCTCAGACGACCGGCTGTGAGTCCCTCCTTGTGAAGTGGGGTCATGGGGTTCAGATGGGTTTGCTGGTCACGTACCTGGCTCCCTGCCACGTGGCAGCAGCCCTGCCCGAGCTCCTTGACGTTATCGCCGCGGTGGCAGTTGAAACCCCTAGACTTATGGTCATGGGGGATTTCAACCTCCCATCTGTCGGCGAGACATCGGAGGTGGCTCGGGAGTTCATGGCTTCCATGACAGCTATGGACCTGACCCAGTTAATTCATGGCCCTACCCACATGGGGGGAAACACACTGGATCTGATTTTTGCCTCTGGACTGTGGTTGAGTGACCTTGAGATAGGGGACTTAGTCATTGAGCCCTTGTCATGGTCAGATCACTCTCTCCTTCATCTTGACTTTCAAACCGCTGCACCCCGCCGCAGGGAGGCGGAGCCTGTTAGTTGGTTCCGCCCCAGGCGCCTGATGGAACCTGATAGGTTCCAGATGGAGCTTGGGCCATTTCCTGAGGCTCTGGCACACGCCTCGACCGGAGACCTGGTGGCCGCCTGGGATAGGGCGGCTACGGGTGCTCTGGATCGGGTTGTGCCTTTGCGGCCTCTGACCCGGCGCCGATCTCAATTGGCTCCTTGGTTTTCCGAGGAGTTGAGGGAGTTGAAGCGCCGGAAACGACGCCTAGAGAGTAGTTGGAGAACCAGTCGTTCTGAATCTGACCGGACACTAGTGAGATCCCATATTAGGAATTACTTAGTGGCGATAAAAGCAGCTAAATGCAACTATTTTGCTGCTCTTATTGCGTCATCAGATAATCGCCCAGCCGCCCTCTTCAGGGTGACCCGCTCCCTACTTCATCAGGAAGCGCGGGAGGACCCCTTGGAGGGTAGAGCTGAGGATTTTGTTCAGTATCTGCATGACAAAATCACTCAGATTCGGGAAGACTTGGACTCCGACTGGGTAGTCCCGGGGAGAGGAACAGGGGCAGTTCTTGTGAGTGTTATCTGGACTGAGTTTGATCCTGTGACCCCTGAGGACGTGGACAGGATTCTGGGCAGGCTGAACGCGACCACCTGTTTATTGGACCCGTGCCCCTCCTGGTTAGTACTGGCTTCCCGGGAGGTGACACGCGGCTGGCTCCAGGGGATTATAAATGCTTTGTTGGGTGAGGGTGACTTTCCCGCCGCCTTGAAAGAGGCGGTGGTGAGGCCTCTCCTCAAGAAGCCTTCCCTGGACCCAGCAATGTTGGTAAATTATCGTCCGGTCTCCAACCTTCGCTTTTTGGCGAAGGTTGTTGAGAGTGTGGTTGCGCAACAGCTTCCCCGGTACCTGGATGAAACGACGTATCTGGATCCGTTCCAGTCGGGTTTCAGACCCGGGTACAGCACGGAAACGGCATTGGTCGCGTTGGTTGATGATCTCTGGAGGGCCCGGGACAGGGGCTGTTCCTCTGTCCTGGTCCTGTTAGATCTCTCAGCGGCTTTTGATACCATCGACCATGGTATCATGCTGCACCGGTTGGAAGAGTTAGGGGTGGGAGGCACTGTGCTACGGTGGTTCTCCTCCTTTCTCTCCGACCGGTCGCAGTCGGTGTTGACAGGGGGGCAGAGGTCGACTCCGAGACCCCTTATATGTGGGGTGCCTCAGGGGTCGGTCCTCTCGCCCCTCCTGTTCAACATTTATGTGAAGCCGCTGGGCGAGATCATCCGTGGTTTTGGGGTGAGATATCACCAGTACGCTGATGACACCCAGCTGTACATCTCCACCCCAGACCACCCCAACGATGCCCTTGAAGTGATGTCCCGGTGTCTGGAGGCCGTGCGGATCTGGATGGGGAGGAACAGGCTCAGACTCAACCCATCCAAGACCGAGTGGCTGTGGTTTCCGACGTCCCGATATAGTCAGCTGGTACCATCGCTGACTATCGGGGGTGAATCATTGGCCCCGGCAGAGAGGGTGCGCAACTTGGGCGTCCTCCTGGATTCGCGGCTGTCTTTCGAGGAGCATTTGACGGCCGTGACCGGGAGGATTTTTCATCAGGTTCACCTGATTCGCCAGTTGCGTCCCTTTCTGGATCGGGACTCGTTACACATGGTCACTCACGCCCTTGTCACCTCTCGCCTGGACTATTGTAATGCTCTCTACATGGGGCTCCCCTTGAGGAGCACCCGGAGGCTCCAACTGGCGCAGAGTGCGGCCGCGCGGGTGGTGATGGGAGCGACATGGCGCTCCCATGTTACTCCTCTCCTGCGCGAGCTGCACTGGCTCCCGGTGGTCTTCCGGGTGCGCTTCAAGGTGTTGGTTACCACCTTTAAAGCGCTCCATGGCTTAGGACCCGGGTACTTACGGGACCGCCTACTACCACCAATAGCCTCCCACCGACCGGTACGTTCCCATAGAGAGGGGCTCCTCCGGGTGCCGTCGGCCAAACAATGTCGGCTGGCGGCCCCCAGGGGGAGAGCCTTCTCTGTGGGGGCACCCACTATCTGGAACGAGCTCCCCCCAGAGTTACGGAGGATCCCGGATCTTCGTGCCTTCCGCCGTGAGTTAAAAACTTTCCTGTTCCACCAGGCGGGCCTGGCCTAATTCTTCCCTTTTCCCCTTCTGTCGTAAAATAATTTTAGAAATTTTGAATTGTAATATTTTAATTTGGGGGTTTTAATATTTTAATATTGTAAATTGGGATTTTAAATTATTGGGGCCAATGTTTAATTCGGTTTTATTTGGTTTTTAAATTTTGCATATATGTTTTTTATTTATGGCTGTTCACCGCCCTGAGTCCCCTCGGGGAGAAGGGCGGTATATAAATTTAATAAAATAAATAAATAATGATTTAATTGTTATTAAGATGTTGGATGGTATTATTTGAGAAAATTGATGGGTATAATAATTGGGATATTTAAATACCTATAACAATTGTAATAATTTGAATATTCTCAACAATACATTTATCTAAGCAAAAAAGAAAAGAAAATTGAAATGATATAGGATTATGATTTAATTAAATAAAACTTAATGAATTGGCTTTTATATAAATGGTATTGTTAAATAGACAGAATTTAGGGAAATAATTGGGAATTGTATTATGTTGTATTATTTGAATTAAGAACTTTGTTTAATTGTTAAATTGGTATATTTTTAAGATTAGAGATAAGATTTAAATTTGATGAAGTAATAATTAAATAAAGATTTAATGAAGTAATAACAAAATGTAGGGAAATTTTAGAAGTTGAAAGAAGATTCAGAAATATAAACATGTTTGAACTGTATTGTTAATACTGAGAAGTTAGGGTAAGAATTGTGAAATGTATTATGAGGTACTATTTAAATTAAGATTTAAGGTGGATTAATAGAAGTGTAACAGTTTTGATTAAACTAATATGAGTAAGCTTACTATAAGATGGTAATAGTTGAGATATGTGAGCCAAGATTAAGAAATAAATGTTATGGCAAAAATAGAATATATAAAATTGGTTAAAGATAGAACAAAAAGTTGAACAAATTTATGACCAGATCAATTCTCTGTTCCAAAAAGATGTATGTTTGTCTGTGTGTTTAAAAAATAAAAAAATATTTTTGCAAAAAAAAAAAGTATCCCTTGTGAAATATAATTTACTCATTTTGTCTGAAATATGAATGGTTGTCCATACGATCTGAGGTTTAAATATTTGAAGACATATTCTTTTAACAATGCTTGCTTCGTTGGCTCATCCATCTGGTCCTCATTTTGCAGGCAGTCCATTAAACAATGGTGCAAAATTTTGACAACACAACTCTTGACTATTTGCAAAAGGCCTGTGTTCTGATGAGCGACCAGTTCTGAAAGAAGAAATGCCACATGTTATATATTCAACTTTCAACTCATAAAAATTTTAATTTTTTGGTTTACATGTTCTGTATACCCTCATCGTTTGTTGTTTGGCAGAACCGACAATAACAAATCTTAATCACTAAGCCATGCTTATTCACGATATTAAACATTTCACATCTTTTCCTAACTCGACGGCCTCTCTTTGGTGGTACAGGTCTCACATTTACATCAAATAAATCATCCTCTGCCTCTAACTTAGCATCATTTTTATTATTTCCATCACTGGGTCCCATGTTATTATTAAACGCTGGCTACATTTTAGGCAGCTGAATTGTCAACCATCTGCAGAGACCTCTTTTTTATCAACCCCATGAAAAGCAGGCCATGCCCGGGACAGGCCCAAACATGCCCTAAACATGCCTATCACACATGTGATCACGTGTGTTGCACGCCTGGTCTCTAACAAGCAAATATGGCACAGGCCCCCCCACTAAGCCTCTGGGACCTGTCACAACAAGCCCTATGTCCTATTGTCATAAAAAAAGCATGTGAATAAGTACCATATTTTATTTTTAATTTTTACATATATGGTCTGTATCCCACTCAGAAACCGTGTTTTCCAGCCGTTTACCCCTATGGTACTCCTGAACCATTTCAGAAAAGCAAAGCACTTGTACAAAAAGGCTTTTTGCAAAATTGTATTTTATTTTTACATCCTAGCAATGTAAAAAATACCTAGAATAAAGACAAGACATTGCCCAAATTCCTAGCATTACAATAGGACCCTAGCTCAGGAACTTAGTCATGGTATGCTTACTTTACATTGATAAATCGTTCACACCTAGCAGTGTGTAAACAGGCTTTTTAATTAATTTTGGGATCCCCGGCTGCTCAAACCGTCTACCACCTGATCATAAAAGCCTCTGTTTGTTTAGTATTAGGCCTCCATGTGCTCTAGATGGACTTCTTTTGATTCAACCAATGGGATGCCGTTCTGAGGCAAAACTGCAATGTCATAGGCAGCTAGTACCAATCACTGCCTCTATAAACATGGGCCAATGAGGAAAATCTCTGTCAAATAATTAATACAGTACAGTACTTCTGGGTGCTAGGATCACTATTTCCTGTAAAAAGGGGTGTGTGTTTATGATGTCACAGGCCCCCGAGGGAGGGGACAAAAGTGATGTCACAAAATGGGCAGAGCTAACAGCTCCTAAAAACGGCAGTCCTCCAGGGGAGTGGGACCAGAAATGATGTCACAAAATGGGTGTGGCTAACACCTCCTAAAATGGCAGTCCTCCAAGGGACGGGAACCAGAAGTGATATCAAAAAAATGGGCTGCACTAGCAGCTCCTAAAAAACGATATGTACTCTTACTACTAGCCTAATCCAAGATTAGGGATTAGTCCACAGTCATGAATCAGAGCCTCATTGGCCTTGTGTCAGAGTTTATTCTTCTCCAGCTGGCCCACTGAGCCTCCAAGCACTAGAAGACCTCAAATGCCTAACTTGGAACAGGACCTTAACAGCCTCATTTGTCTCAATAGGGTTGAAAATTAGATGAATGTAATGTTGTTGCTATGCTTTGCCCCTCCATAAGAATCATTCTCCAGCTCCAAAGAATTGTCAACCTCTCTCCAACCTTTTCTTCCCTCCCAGAGGATCATGCGTGAAATGGGTTATCTACACTCCTTTCAGTTGGGATTCTGCCTAAATATATGACTGAAATGAAAATGGCCTTATTGGTAATCACTTGAGGAAACAGAAAATGGGTAGGTCTTCTGTCCTTGATATCCATGGAGTGGCTCTGGGGATGGTGAAAGGGAACACTGGTCACTTACTTCCTCTGAAACTAGTGTGACTGACTCCCAGCCCTGCTATGCCGCTTCCCACAGATGTCAATGCTTTCTCCCTCCTGTTAAACATCTATATGAAACCATTGGGTGAGTTCATCCATCATCATGGGTTGAGGTACCATGTGTATGCTGATTTTATTCTGTGGTACATATCTACCAATCTGAGTTAAGCCTTGCCACAGTCACCCTCTCTTTGTGCTTGTGGGTTATTGAAATCTAGATGGGGAGCAACAAATTAAAGTTGTGCCCAAGCAAGAGAGAATTGTTTCAAGTTCAGAGATCCTTAGTTCTTGGACAATTATTTTTTCTGCATAGGATTGCATTGCACAGACAGACATGATGCGGATTGGGGAAAATATTTTTGACTTGTGTTTTCAGGTAACTTGACTTGTGATAACAGGTAACTGTTATGCCCAGAACAGCCTCTGAATACATGTGAGTTGTGCACCCACAACTCCCTTCTTTTCTTTCTTACAGTCACCCACATCCTAACCACCTCTTATTTGGATTATTATAATGTATTCTACATGGGGCTGACTCTGAAGAATATCTGCTTTGGTTAGTTCAAAATGCAGTGACCTTTCATATTTTGGGAAGATCCTGAGGACATTGCTGTTCAGCTATCCTAACGACTTTTGGTTCATATGAAGCTAAACAAGTGATTGGTGTGATTGTGACTGTTGCCATTGTGAGAGGTGTGTGGCAGAGTGGTAAATTTTTACATTGATGAATTTATATAATGTAGTGTTCACATTCAAAACAATAAACACAATTTTAAAAAGCTAATAATTCTGGTGTCACAAAAGCAACACAACCCCACAAATTAAAAATGAACTTCAGAACTTCACAGAGCTCCAGCTTCATACTCTCCAAGGCTTCTGGGAAAAGTTGGGTCATTTAACTTTGTAGAAGGCCCAGGTATAAGGGACTCCTAAAACACTTCCAAAGTATGGGACAACTACTGAAATATTTGATGCTTAGGTCCTTCTACATAATGACATTTAAGAGATAGAAAATGGAGTGGACCCACTCTGACAGTGGAGTGGGCAGATGCCCTTGGGAAGAGGAAGACACAAGGAATTAATATAACGATAACCAGCAACCTTGATCTGTACCCAGAAAGAAACTGTAAGCCAATTCAGCTCGCACAGCAACACTGCAACATGAGAATACTATGTGACAACCAAAATTGCTAATGCAGCCTTATTCTGGACCAAATGAAATTTATGAATGGTTTTAAGGGCTTCTCCATATACAGTATATTGAGATAATCTAAGAATCCCATCCCTCCAAAATGAAAAGTCACTTCACCAATACAGTTCTCTTAATTGTCTAGTTAATATGATTAGTTAGTGTTATATGTGCAGTCATGTTTACTCCTAATCATTAATTGTCTGGTCCTTACTGCAGCACAGTCGTAAAGAAATGACGATCACTCCAAAAAAATGAAAATTATATTACAATACTTGCTGCAATAGTTCAACACAATTTAAGTTAATTTCTGCAATACAGTTTAGTAATGCTGTATTATCTTTCATCACTGCTATTTCTGTATAATGCAGTGGTATATCAGTACACTACATTAATTAGTGTGACACCTATCCTGCGTGAGCTGCACTGGCTACCGGTGGTTCCCCGGGTTCGTTTCAAGGTGCTGGCGCTCACCTATTAAGCCCTACATGGCTTAGGCCTGGGGTACCTGCAGGATCATCTCCTGCTGTCATCTGGTGCGCTCACACAGAGCGGGCCTCCTCAGGGTGCCGTCAGCCAGACAATATCAGCTGGCGGCCCCCAGGGGGAAAGCATTCTCTGTGGGGGCACCCACTATCTGGAACGAGCTCCCCCCGGAGTTACGGAGGATCCTGGATCTTCGTGCCTTCCGCCGTGAGCTAAAAACTTTCCTGTTCCACCAGGCGGGCCTCAGGACAGGCCCTGACCTCCTCTCCTTCTGCCGTGAATTGAAGATGTGGCTTTTCCACCAAATGCGCTGAATCATTAGGGGTGATGCTAAATAATTTTAATTTATTTTAATCAATTTTAAACTGATTTTAATGTTTATGTAATTTTTTATGTTCCTTTTGTAAGCTGCCCTGAGTCCTTTGGGAGAAGGGCAGCATATAAATTATATAAATAAATAAATAAAATAAATAAATTGGTTCTGGGAAGTGCAACGAGTACTGAAAATGAAATTAAACAAAGGACTTGATTGTTTTTAAAAAATGTTTTCTAGTGAGGCGGTGAAAGAGGCGGTGGTGAGGCCTCTCCTCAAGAAGCCTTCCCTGGACCCGGCAATGTTGGTAAATTATCGTCCGGTCTCCAACCTTCGCTTTCTGGCGAAGGTTGTTGAGAGTGTGGTTGCGCAACAGCTTCCCCAGCACCTGGATGAAACGACGTATCTGGATCCGTTCCAGTCGGGTTTCAGACTCAGGTACAGCATGGAAACGGCATTGGTCGCATTGGTTGATGATCTCTGGAGGGCTCGGGACAGGGGTGCTCCTCTGTCCTGGTCCTGTTAGATCTCTCAGCGGCTTTTGATACCATTGACCATGGTATCATGCTGCACCGGTTGGAAGAGTTAGGGGTGGGAAGCACTGTGTTGCAGTGGTTCTCCTCCTTTCTCTCCGACCGGTCGCAGTCGGTGTTGACAGAGGGGCAGAGGTCGACTCTGAGGCCCCTCATATGTGGGGTGCCACAAGGGTCGGTCCCCTCGCGCCTCCTGTTCAACATTTATGTGAAGCCGCTGGGCGAGATCATCCGTGGTTTTGGGGTGAGATATCATTAGTACGGTGATGACACCCAGCTGTACATCTCCACCGCAGACCACCCCAACGATGCCCTTGAAGTGATGTCCCAGTGCCTGGAGGCCATGCGGATCTGGATGGGGAGGAACAGGCTCAGACTCAATCCATCCAAGACCGAGTGGCTGTGGTTTCCGACGTCCCGATATAGTCAGCTGGTGCCATTGCTGACTATCGGGGGTGAATCATTGGCCCCCACAGAGAGGGCGCGCAACTTGGGTGTCCTCCTGGATTCACGGCTGTCTTTAGAAGAGCATTTGACGGCCGTGACCGGGAGGATTTTTCATCAGGTTCGCCTGATTCGCCAGTTTCGTCCCTTTCTGGATCGGGACTCTTTACACATGGTCACTCACGCCCTCGTCACCTCTCACCTGGACTATTGTAATGCTCTCTACATGGGGCTCTCCTTGAGGAGCACCCGGAGGCTCCAACTGGCGCAGAGTGCGGCCGCGCGGGTGGTGATGGGAGAGGCATGGTGCTCCCATGTTACTCCTCTCCTGTGCGAGCTGCACTGGCTCCCGGTGGTCTTCCAGGTGCGCTTCAAGGTGTTGGTTACCACCTTTAAAGCACTCCATGGCTTAGGACCCGGGTACTTACGGGACCGCCTACTACCACCAATAGCCTCCCACTGACCGGTACGCTCCCATAGAGAGGGGCTCCTCCGGGTGCCATCGGCCAAACAATGTCGACTGGCGGCCCCCAGGGGGAGAGCCTTCTCTGTGGGGGCACCCACTATCTGGAATGAGCTCCCCCTGGAGTTACGGAGGATCCTGGATCTTCGTGCCTTCTGCCGTGAGCTAAAAACTTTCCTGTTCCACCAGGCGGGCCTGGCTTAATTCTTCCCTTTTTCCCTTCTTTTGTAAAAATAATTTTAAAAATTTAAATTGTAAATATTTTAATATTTGGGGTTTTAATATTTTATAATTGGGATTTTAAATAATTGGGGCCACTGTTTAATTTGGTTTTATTTGGCTTTTAAATTTTGTATGTATGTTTTTTACTTTTGGCTGTTCACCGCCCTGACTCCCCTTGGGGAGAAGGGCGGTATATAAATCTAAATAGATAGATAGATAGATAGATAAATAGATAGATAGATAGATAGATAAACATTGATGCTCTCATCTAAAATCCTGCAAAATTAGTGTACTTTAGAGGAGTTTTCACTACTCCTTTTTGTACTAAAACACATTTTCATGCTCTTACATTATAGACCAGGAAAAAACACCTGCAAAATTAAAGAGTCTCAAGGCCTCGTAATATCTTAGATTTTCAGTTAACCTAAATGAGGAATAATTTCACTGACCTTTACTACTGTATCAGAAACTCTCTTCAAAATTACTGATAAATTTACTAGAGCTTTAAACAAACACTTCTAAAACAGAGAAATAATTATAGGAGATTTTAGGTCATATATTACAAACTTCTCTTAATGAGTTGCTCCCTGTTGTTTAGCTCTGATCTAAAAATAATTATATAACATTTGGGGAAATATATGCAGACAAGCAATCCTGCACTGGAGGCCAAAATGGAGAAAACCTCCACAGCCACCATGTATTTGCCTTTAGTGCTCAGGTAGGATGGAACAAAGGAGAGCCACACACTGCAGAAGATCAACATGCTGAAAGTGAGGCATTTGGCCTCATTGAAACTGCTGGGGAGATTCCTGGAGAAAAAAGCTACTGTGAAACTTGCAGCTGCCAGAAAGCCCATGTAGCCCAGGACACAGTAGAACATGATAGATGAGCCTTCATTGCACTGCAATATGATTTCCTCAATTTCTGATTGGGTGTCAATGTCAGGGAAAGGGGGAAATGTGACCAGCCACACCGTACAGATGCCAGTTTGAACCAGGGAACCAGAAATAACAATGGAAGTGGCCAGTCCTTTTCCTACCCAGTTCCTCATCCTGGATCCTGGCTTGGTCGCCATGAAAGCCAGAACTACAGTGATGGTTTTTGCCAACACAGAAGACACAGCCACTGAGAAGATGATGCCAAAGCTAATTTGTCGAAAAAGACATATTACATTGCCTGGTACAACAAGGAACTGCAATGGGCAAAGAAAGCAGAGGAGGAGGGAGATGAGTAGAATGTAGGTGAGATTTCGGTTATTGGCCTTGACAATGGGAGTATGGTGATACTTCAAAAATGTTGCCAGCACCAAAGTCGTGCAAAGAAAAAAGAAAACTGCCAGAATGACTAGACTTATTCCCATTGGTTCCTCATAGGATAAGAATGATATTCTTTTTGGAAGACACGAATCCTGGATCTTGTTTGGATATTGATCTTCTGGGCATTTGGAACAATCATCCATGTCTGGAATTTAAATATACTGTATCTGTATTAAATACATATACATGCATGTGTGTCTATATTTCTATTTCTATTTGTGTTCTGTCATTATCTGATGAATATTTTTATGACAGAGGCTTTTGATTTGCCTTCTTAAAAGCAAGATTGACACTGGCATTGGCAATCTTAATAGTGTTTGTATTTTAACATGGAAATTCTCTTTTAAGGATTTCTATTTGATATTAGTAATTTATTAATATTCAATTGTGTGAATATTGAACTATATTTCTCCAGTTTAAGAATTGCCATGTGTTTTTAAGGAATGAGCTCATCAACATATTTCCATCTATTGATTGGCACAGATATTATGAGAGATAGAATAGCACACAGTTCTAGAAATGAAAAGCTTACCCCAATGTAACAGAAATTGGGACTTTCAATATTATTTTTATCAATTATATTAATGGCTTGGGGAGGTTTTTTAAACCAGAACTCATTTTAAATTCTTACTTCTTTGCTGAGGTCTTCCAATTATTTTTTGGGGAGACCATACTCTGCCAACTAATGAAAGAATACAACCACAATAGCAGTGGGTTCCTCCCGGTTCGGCCCGGTTCGGCCGAGCCAGTAGTGGTGATGATATGATGTCACCGAACCAGATCTCTTTGTTCAGAAGCTGGGCCCTCCTGCCCTCCTGTGTTATTCTTACCTTTTATTTGGCCCCGCCCCCCATCAATTGCTCCCTCCTGAGTCCCAGCTGATTGGCTAGAAGGAAAAAAAACTGTTTAAACTCTTGCTGCGGGGCCGCCCTACAGCTGATCAGTGTCAAAAGACAGTGTCGTGGTAGACTGGCACCTCCAAAAACAAATGGGTAGACCGGTGCCTCCAAAAATGAATGAGTAGACCGGAGCCTCCAAAAACAAATGGGTAGACCAGTACAGCTCTGCAAGTAGTTAAAATCCTGGTAGACCAGTACCTCTGCTAAATCCTAAATAATTGTTACATGACCATCAAGCCACGCCCACAAAATAAGCTACGCCCACAGAACCGGTAGTAAAATATTTTAGAACCCACCCCTGAACTACAACAAATACAACTCACCTTCCTGTACAGTCATAACTGAACTTGATTCATGAAGCTTCTTACCTCTCTGGCTTGACATTTTCTCTTTGGGACATGGATGACAATCGTAACAGCAAAATGGCCTTCCCTCCTGCTTCCTTTTGAAATATCCAGGGAGGCAGCTCTCAGTACATACTGAAATAGGTATCCTCTATCCAATAAGTGAAATAAAAAGAAAAATGTTAGCATTCACTCAGATATTTGGAAAAGAGGATAGAAAAATCATTGGATTTTAATGGTTGACAAATAATGAATGCTAATTCTACCTTCATTTTTTTCTTTATCATCATCATCATCACCACCACCACCACCACAAAAATCACCCTTCATTCTTTGTTTTACTTTACTGATTACATCAATTCATTCTTCTAAACTGGAAAAAATTTTAGGCTTAAAGTATGTTCCAGTGCTGAATTATTTTCTTTGGACTCAGCTTAATCAAAGTCTTCTTTCTGGACATGTAATCTTTCACACTTTGGGCAATTAAATATTTTGAATACAGGAAGCCCTTGATTTGTGACAGTCACTTAGTGCCCATTCACAGTTATGACTGACACCCCAAAAGGTGCTTATAAGCCAATTCCAAAGTAATGACTGCCAGCCCCTTATTGTCATATGACTGCATTATGCATTCGACAATTGGCCCACAGTATTGGATGTTTAACAAATCCAGTGATCATATCACCACAATTTACAATATTTTTGCTGAAAACCAGTATTTACTTCCAATTTTTTCTTAAAATACCCCATAGCAAAGAATAGGTTTGCTTAATAACTATGGTGTTCTCTTAATGACCTCAGATTCACTTAACAATCATGATGATTCCCTTAATCACTTATTGCAGAAGAACAGCCATAACATTCCAAGCCAGTAGATGACGTTCAGAGTGGTTTTATGTAGATATGAAATATAAGAGAGTGAGAACCAAATCCTGTAGACATCTTCATGGGAGAAACCAACTGATATCCTGTCCATTATCCCGAGCGATTTATTGAATGACCCGCTCACAAATTAGCATCTCTTAACTCTCAAGAGTTGTAGAATTCAAAGAAGATACTCTGGTTGATACTATCCATGCTAAGTTCTAAGTCTCATGCTTATTCCAAAATATATAAGCCAATTAGTAATTATCTGCGCAAAAGAAGTATAATTACACAGTTTTATTCATTTTTTTTAAAATCAGGGGTTTATTTTTGGGAATAACTTTTCCAAAACCTTACTTTAACTTTTTCCCCATAGATCTAATAAAACTAACATGTAGGTAGTCCTTGATCAAAAAACATTTGTTTACTGATTGTTTGTAGTTACACTGGCACTGAAAAAGTAACTAATGGCCATTTTTCACTCTTACGACTATTGCAGCATCCCTATATTCAAGTGATCAAAAATCTTGCACTTGGCAACTGGCATGTTTTTGACAGTTGCACTGCCTGAATGTCATTTGATCACCATTTAAAACTTTCCCAGTTGGCTTCCAACAAGCAAAGTCTCCCACATGAAAGGTGGGTTTTAATCATGATGCTCTAACCAGCACTGCAAGAATGCCTAGCAACAAAGATGAACCAAGATCCCACCGAAACTGGCTAACACAAGGAAAAATCATGAAAGACCACTACACTGGAATACCACTATCCAACTACTGGCCAGTAAGCTGCTGCCCCACAACATGAAAAGTCCTATCAGGCATCACACCTGCCAAACTATGGGACCACATGGGCCAGTACATAAGAACAGCTGAGAAGGGCTTTGGGAACAATAGTAGAAGTTCAAAGCACCAGTTGGTCATAGATAGAGCAGTTGCCCAAGATTCAAGTTCTAGTTACACCAGTTTGAGCATAGCCTAGATTGACTACAGCAATGCTTATGATTCAATGCCACACACATGGATCTTTAATGCACAGAACTATATAAAGTTTATAAGAATCTTCCTGATGAATTCAATAGACTATAGAACACAAAATTGAAAGTCAACTCAAGACAGCTCATACAAGTGTCTTGCAAATTCAGTATATATTAAGGTAATGCACTATCCCCATCACTGTTCTGCATAGGCTTGAGCCGCCTCATTCTGATGTCACAAGGACTGGATAGAGATTCAAAACTACCATCAGCTGCCTCCTCTACATGGATGATATCAAGTTGAGTGTGAAGAGTGAATGAAGTGTTGATTCATTGACATGAGTGGAAGATCAAGCAGAGAAAATGCCATGGCAACACCCTGCATGGGGTGTATCATTGTAGCAATGACAGCTGAGATGACTGAAATTGAAAAATTCTACCAGCAGTTAGAAGGTAATAAAGTAGTAAAAAAGCAGCACTGAGATACTCATCGTAACAATACAAGAATGGTCATTAAGCAACATATCCATTGAAGTAGGGTTCTCCCAGACTAGACAGGATCCAAGGTGATGAATATGCAGAAAGGCCTCAGAGGCAGCCCATCAGACAGTGCCAGGGTGTAAGATGCAGGCAGGAACACAATACAATGAATGGCACAATCAAGCATATGATATAGGCTAAACCTTCCTCATTCGAGATAGGCGATGCCACAGAAAGTTATGGTGTATAAAAATGTTAAATTTGACCTGTTGAAAGGATGGCATGCATTCTTATGAGAGGAGAAATTCAGACAACATGAACATTTCAGAAGACACTTTATCAGAGAAGCACTAGAGCCTTGGATAGTACAGTGGTCTAAAGCCCTGTTATTAACATCAGCTGCCTGCAATTATTGCAGGTTCAAATCACACCAAGGCTCAAGGTTGACTCAGCCTTCCATCCTTTCTAAGGTAGGTAAATTGAGGACCCAGTTTGTGGGGGCAATAAGCTGACTTTGTATAAATATACAAAAGTATGAAGGCTATTGCTTAGCGCATTGTAAGCCACCCTGAGTCTCTGGAGAAGGGCGGCATATAAATCAAAATTAAAAACAAAAAACTTGGACAGAAATAAGGAGAAATCACTACAACAAAGTCCCAAGGTGGATCTCAACCATGGAGGCCCAAATTTATCCAAACACAATGGACATAGATAAAATGAGGACATACAATGAATTGTTGAATAATAAAGAAGAACTGAAGAGAAGAGAGGAACTGAAAGAACAGGATACAGACATTGATTGGTGGCCGTATTTACAAATAAAATCAAGATACAAAATGGATATGAAAAAATTTGGAATCCAAAAAGAACAGAATGAATTGGACAAAATTCTATTGGGATCAGACGACAAATTAGTAACCAAAATTTATAATTATTTACTAAAATACAAATTACAGGAAGAAGTGGTAAAAGAGAATATGACTACGTGGGCAAAAAAATTCAGATATAATATTGAAATCGATAAATGGGAAAAATATGGAAAATAAATACCAAACTGGCAATGTCTGTACCCTACAAGGAAAATATGTACAAAATGTTCTGTAGATGGCACCTCCCTCCTGCACGTCTGGCGAAGATGTTCCCTAATACCACACAGGACTGTTGGAAATGTAGATCACATAGAGGGACTTTTTACCACATGTGGTGGTCATGCCAAAAGGTGAAAAAAAATTGAAAAATGATTCAAAAACAGTTGGAAGAAATTACCACCCACAGTGTGCCATTAAGACCAGAAACATACTTATTAGGAATACTAATGAACCACTACGAAAAGGAGATACAATACTTGATAATCCATATTCTTACAGCTGCAAGAATCATGTTCGCGCAAATGTGGAAACTAGAAGAGACGCCACCAAAGGACAAAATAATACAAAAAGTAATTGAATGTGCAGAGATGGACAGGCTTACCAAAGAAATACAGGATAAAGAAGACACAGAGTACTATCTAGTCTGGCAATGATGGTACAATTGGCTAGAGAAAAGGAAAAGGAAGCAACAAATGATCAAATAGGACAGGAAGGGAACACCAACAAAAGAAAACCAAAATTAAGGAATAACTTTAAAATATCGTTATATAATGAAGGAAGTAGATAGATAGATAGATAGATAGATAGATAGATAGATAGATAGATAGATAGATAGATATAGAAATATAGAAATATAAAATACCGAAAAAACTTTCTTTTTTCTTAAAGTTCAAGTTGTAAGACTTGATTTTAATGTATAGTTTGTTTATGTCATGTATTGTATGTATGTATGTTTTTGTTTGTTTATCTCTAATAAAAAATTATTTTAAAAAAATGTTAAATGTCTATGGAAATTCTCAATCATCCAAGTCATGGTTTTCCCAAAGGTGGTTTTTCAAGAAGCAACAGGACTTTCTTGCTTTTCTTTGAAGACATTTTGCTTCTCATCCAGATAGTGCATTATCATTTAATGCTGAAGAAACTTCTTGAATGAGAAGGAAAATGTCTTCAAACCCAACCCCCACACCAATAAAGTCAAGTTGCCTCTTGAAAAATCATCTTTGCATGTAAGAATTGTAAGGTCCCCATTATATTTCAAAATCCAGACAGACAGGGGAGTTCTAGCCAATCAACCTGACATTGTGATAATAGACCAGAAGACAACGTCAGCCACATACAACATACTACTACATGAATGTACAATTACATTTCCCATTACATTCTTGACATGGATTATATTGCCACAAATGGAACCAATTCATATCACTAGGGCAGGTCTCTCCAAACCTGGCAACTTTAAGACTTATGCACTTGAACTCCCAGAATTCCCCATCCAGGATAACTGATTCATGAATTCTGAGGGTTGAACTCCACAAGTCTTAAAGTTGCCAAGTTTGGCAACCACTGCTCTAGGGTATGAAGTGTATGATCCTGAGGTGGGCAGTTAGGTGCACAATTTGTCATTCACTGTATTAGTTTCATCACCATAAATATTAAACATTTCTATTGTTCCTAATGAATAATTGTCAGCTAGAAATTACTCTGGTGTGGTTCATAGAGGTAAATTGGGGTCAGAGAGGGATCATGAGCCAAAAAATGATCAAGATTGGGAAACACTGTATTAGAGTGATGTTTTTAGAAGTGCTTTCTCTATATCTCAAATGACTTTAAAATTAACTGCAACTTATCTGTGTAAACTCAGTAATATTTTGTGTAATGGATTAGGTAATACTGATTTTCAGAAATTCTTATATTACCTATAATTCTTTACAGGTGCAGACTGATTTTTACCAACTGAAAGAATAAGTTGTTTAGGTTCTTTCTATGTTAAATGATGTATTTAGATAGGTGTTATTTAGATAAAGATAGTCCTCACTTTTTGACCACTTGTTCAGTGACTGTTCAAGTTAATTCAAATGGTATTGAAAATGGAGGTTTATGATTGGTCCTACAGTGTTCCTGTGGTCTCCTGATCACCAGTTATGACTTCACAGCTGACTTCTGACAAGCAAAGTCAGTAGGGTAGTTTGAGCCCTAGTAGCACCATGGGACAGGCTGAGTTCCCATTACTCATATCTAGCTCCTATACTGCCCACCCAACAGCTCAAAAGCATTATTGTGAGTAGTTTAATGGGTTCCACCCCAATGGAAAAGACTAACTGCACAAGAAAAAAGGGCACCAGCACTGGATGTGCCCAGATAGGAGGCGAGATCAGTGGAAGAGCTCTGGAAGATGTCATCAACCTGAACTCCACTAGCCAGATGGTACACATGCAGGCTCAATATTGAATGAACTAACAATTAGATGGTCAGGACTACTCTGTAAGTGTAGATCTCCCTGACAAATGTATGCCATGTGAAATAAATAAAATAAACAAGGAAGCCATCAGGGAGTTTCATGTTGCAATTATGCAATGTGCAGCTTAATGACATGAGTGATTTGCTATTGATTTCATCAGGAACTGATACTGTGAGTAAGTGCAATCACGTGATGTTTCATTCACTGCTTGTATTTTTTTGCAGTAGTTGCCTAATGATGGTTGGTAAGTGAGGACTAAATACATCATCTGAAACAAAATCACCTACATTCAAAACTTACTTGGTTGAAAGTCATGGGCCAAGTGATAGCTTCATCATGAATGGTGAACATTTGGCCTTCAGCAGCCCAGGGATCCAGCTTCCCAACTTTCACTTGAAGGACAGATTGGTTGGGGAATGTGACCCAGTTCTCAAAATCCAGGCCAGTAATCAGTTCTCCTTTCTCATCAAAAGAAATTTGAACCCCAATGCTGTTGTTAAATGCAATTTTTTTCAGAAAGAAGTGAAGCTGAATTTAGAAATAATTGAAAATATTTGTAAAAAGAATAGAGGAGAGAGAGTAAGGGGGAGAGCATGGTTAATGTACATGAAACTCTAAACAGTTTACACACAAGGGGAAAATTTCTTACATGCAATGTTCCAGTGGTCCTCCAGCTACATTAGTTTATATGCCACCATTAATCAAAAATGATCATACTGTACTTATTATTTAATAATAAGAGAAATCTACCCCCACACCATAAGACACCATAAATCTAGGATATTTAATTCTGAAAAATGTACCAATTTTGGCTAGGAGTTTTATGTTACACATAAATATGATATAGTTTGCACTATTTGTGATGTGGAAGAAAAATAATTCAGCTATTATTAGAGATATGCAAATCAGGGAAGATTCAGATACAAAACTATAGATTTAGAAATAATTTTATAAATACAATTATTGCAGCTATAATTTTAACTTGCTCCTTGTCATGTCTTGTTGTCTTGAAAAATCTAGTCAGACCCTTGGTGGTAACAGAGGCGGTATAGAAAAGGCCTTTTGCTACTATCTAATGGGTCAGTTTTTCATGGTTTCCTTTAATTGAGTGCCAGCAATTGTTGATACTATCATTTCTGGTGCGAAAGGTACAGTGCGACAGTAGGGTTGGATATTTAAGATTGATAAGTGGCAGCAAGAGTTATTGTGATGTAAACAAAGACCCTGTCAAACTATGACTCGGAGTGGTGCTATTGTTGCCTTTAAGGTGTACTGTTATTCTGGGTAATATACTCTGGTGCTCTTGGGCAAGGATGTTATAATTTTTCAAGAGTGCAACAGGAGAGTCAGCTGATGTCAGAAGACACTGAAAATACTGTAGAAGATCTGAGCTCAGCTACATTTGAGTGGCTGCTTCTCATTAAGTTATGACTGGGATGGTTTTCTCTCTCTCTCTCTCTCTCTGTGTGTGTGTAGGGAGGAAGGTAGGTTACCAGGGTTTTATTTGAATCCAAAGGATGGGAATGAAATGGAGTGGAGTGGAGAGGATCAGAGATTAGAATAAAGTGCAATTTATCAGGTGAAGGATGATGATGGAGCAGCAATGGGAAATTGATCTCAATAGGAAAATCAAATGGAAGCCTTAGTATTTTCCTACTAGAAGAATTCTAGTAGTCTCTTCTTTTTAACTTTGAGCCTATACTGAGGACATTGTGGTTGTCTGTCCATATTCACTGGTAAAGTTTTCTTTGCTAACTTTGCCCATCACTATCTTTGCTAAATTTGCCCATCCTGTGGGTGTTAGAGGGTTTTCCTAAGTTTTAGTTGATAGGTATATCTTGTTATCTCATAGCTCATACCTTTATAGCATCTCTTTCTTAACACACAACCTATATAAACAAATTTATATAATTTGTTAATATTTTCCTTTGAATATGTAGCACGCTCAAGTTTTATCAAAACAAAAACCACTTTAAAATCTCAACACTGCAAATGTTGGTCTTCCTCTTTTCTTCTACATCTAATCTTTCTCTTTTTAACCAGTCCCTTGCTCAACTTCTATCCACCATCTCTTCTTTCTCTATACTGCTCATTCTTATTCATTCTTCATCATTCTGCATCCCCACTAACTCATGTTCTAATGTAAATATCATTCCTAAAAATTACTCCAAGTAAGTTTAGAAGCCACAAAATGAATATTTTTGTTTGTATTCCTATATTGTGTCTTACAAACCTTTTCTTATTTTTCAGAAGCATTTTCATCTGGAAAGACTAAATTAAGAACTTCTTTCACTTTCTACACTGATTACAGCTTTCCTCTTGCCTTTTGGAAAGTTGTCCCCTTTTTCTATATAATCTATAATTCAGATGCTCAACTTAATCTTACCCTCCTTCTCTTTCACAGAAGAGCTGCACTCATGACTTTGGAGCTGATAATGTTTTTGCAGAAATTATTTTGAATGTAATTTGAAGAATGCTCAGGAAAGAATTTAGAGGGAAAGAGAGTTTGGAAGATTCAGGCAGGATAAACTAATTTCAGATTAGCATTGCCCCAAGAATTTTTTTTAAAGAAGGGGGGGTAAAGAAAGAACGTGAAATTCTGAATTCGATTCAGAAAATATTGTCATTTTTTTAAAAAAATTATTGTCTTATGAATACACATTATGACCAACACATAACATACAACATATAAATATATCCTCTTTTTAACAAGCATTTCTTCTGATCTCCAATTGACATCACATTCCCAGCATATTTGATTACTTCAAAATTACCTGCCATGGCTGTACATCCTGAAGGTTAGGTTTCCTGCCACTCAACCTTCTTGTATATGGTTGTTGACCCACTTGTATGGCATGTAGAGCATGTGCCACAGCATACATTGCATTATATATGCTGTAACTATGACTGGTCATCATCATTTCAAAAAAGGCCCAAGGAAGATTTTCCAATTTCTCTTTCCCAGTGCAGATACCCTCAGGATCATCATTCTCAGATGGGTTTGGAAATACACATCCAAATGCATGTTCCCATACATCTTTAATGAAACCATCTTGGGGAAAGAATGAGAAATGGTTTCTTGTCTCAAGAAATTGCTGGAATCCTTTAACTTCATTTGAGTAAACTGCAAGGGACAATGCACCATGGAGGACTTGGATATCCCAGCTCTTCTGATAAAAGAATGATGCAAGACCCATTTGGGAAGCAATGATCCACACCTTACCTTTTGGCTTTATAGAAACAAATTCTATTTCAGGCAGATATAACAACCATCTCAATTCTAAAACATATTTATCTTTGATTATCACAACATTAGCTTTGCTGTTAATAAAACAATGAAATATCTCCACAAACCATTTTAGCCCATCATCCACATTGCTGATATAAATTGTCCTGAGCTGCTCTAAGAAAGCAATACAGATACCATGAAGGGAAAACCATGAAAAAATCAATTGTTCAAATTTTTCTCCACCATATCCTTTCACAAGAATTCCAATCCAGGTCCACCTGAAGTGGACAAGTAGCTGAAGAATCCCCCGAAGATAAAAGTCTTCACCTGGAATCATGTGGTAATAGAAGGGGATACCAGTTTTACCATTCACAGTTGGAAGAGGGCCGTATAGGAGCTATAGAAAGAATAAAAAAATAAATAAAACCAACATATATCTTCTACAAATGAAAAGTTCTAAAATGTCTCCATAATGTCTACACATAAAAATATGTATTTGTATGCAATATTTGTTAGAGTAGTTTGGATAAATGATTATTGAATTCCTTTTTATCTGCACAACTGAATGATTCTCTGAATTTCCTTCCTCTTTGACTATTACTCTTTTTTCATCAAGAATGGAAATAACCTTGTATATGAAGATGG
This sequence comes from Ptyas mucosa, assembly GCA_012654045.1. Lineage (NCBI taxonomy): Eukaryota > Metazoa > Chordata > Lepidosauria > Squamata > Colubridae > Ptyas > Ptyas mucosa. Next base: position 196,426 of record WNWU01013525.1, read on the forward strand.
TTCATACTATCCTAAGAACCGTAGACTTCTAAGATCTTTTTTTCTGAAGACAAAAGTAACTTCCAAAGTATTTTTTTATCTTAATATAAATTGCAATATATTTTCCTGAATCTCCCCAAAGCTGTTGAAATATGTTTTCTTAGATTCAGTATTCATTTTTTAGATTCAGATATTGATCCAGTATGGCTCTAATACAAGGATTTTTGTCTCCAAGAAATATTGCTTCCCAGCATATACTGTATGGCTCATATCCATTTTTTGGAATGGATCCTACCATCTTACCTGGGGAACTTTGAAGGTCGCTAAAATATCTTCCATATCAAAAGAAACTAAAGGATCAAGAGTCCCGACAACTGATACAAGTTGGTTCAGAATGCCACACTTGTAGTTAGGAATGAATTGGTTCTGACTGGAGAAAAGTTCCATTGTGGCATGATATGTGTATTCTCCACCATAAGTCTCGTAAATTCTGAAGCCCAAGGTGATGTTAGGTAAGAGCTGGAGGTCTTCATTGATCTTCTTAATAGCAAATATCATGGTCAAAATATGCTGATAATACTTGATTAGGACTCTGCAATGGGAATTAGATGCTGAATCACATGAAATTCTTCATCTAAAAAGGGCAGTCAAACTAAGTTCTGTTACAATAATGTTAACAGATAAATTGGTTACCATTCAGTTTTCAGGTAAATGATTATTAGCTTTTCATGAGTGTGTGCATTAAACAATTTTGATTATACATACTGAGCATAACAACACCCCATTATTGGATAGCAAATAGGTTGTAACTTTTTAAATTGTATCTATAATAAGTTGTTCAATAAGCACTTCAAATATCCCATAATGTGCTAAAGTCAGTTAAGCAATATCCAAAACTTGTTGACTTTAAAATAGTAGTAGCAAAATTTATTTGGTGCAATGCCTTTATTAGTTTAAACTTCATATAATTGTGAAAACAGAATTTCTAAAAAAATTACAAAAGCAGAATAAAATGTTACTAATTATATGCTCTCAAAGATAATTTGTCAAAGGCAATTTCTCCTCTCTCTCTCACTCCAAAATGCATCATACATCATCATATGCCATATTTATTTATTGGTGTTCTATAAATTGATGTAAAATATGCTGCATCTCTGATTTAATACACTTATTCCAATGGTTAAATAGAATTTTACTTGCTTTGAGATTCAGTTTGAGAAGCTGATGCTATAATCCCCAGAATCATGTAGAATCTATTAAACATGCAAGACTGAATAATTATTTCAATTTCCACCACTTTCTTTAAGGAACACATATTTTCATTCTTAATAATTAACTAAGAGAATAGATTTGTAAAAGAAGTCTATATAGATTGATACAATATTAGAAATAAATTAATAATAATATCTTACAGAGTTTCACCAACAGCAGTTTTCTTGGGAGCCTCTTCAAAGCTTTCTACAACTCTATTTACGAAGATGAATGAAGTAATGCCACCAATGATGAGGTCACCAGCTTCAAAATATTTGTGATCAATCGGGATAGCATCTTGGATTCTACACATTATTGGTTGAGCCTCATAAAATGTATAAGGCAATAATAGGAGAATCAAAAAAATCATAGCTCAGTTTACAAGATTCCTATCATTTCCATGTAATGCTTACAAGTCTACAAGAATACACAAACTTGAAATAAACTTCTCTCTTCGTCATATAAGACTCATTTGTGAAACGTTATGAACCTTTGAATAAAAATCATTCTGAACATCATTCCAGTAATCCCATATGCCCAAAACTCTAAAAACATATAAAGGATTTAAACTGTCCCTCATCTCTTACTGCCCATTCTTCCAAATAAAGATAAATTATTCACCAGAGCTTTGAGAAGCAATAAAGTTAATAATAATATTTTTGATAATTATAAAGGAGGGGGAGAAAAGTGTCACCTTTACATTTCCATTTCTCTGTGGAACTATAGATGTGCACTTTTCTTTGTATTCTTGTAATTGTTTTCCTTTCCTCTTCTTTTTAATTTAATTTAATTTTTATTTTTTTAAAATTATTTTTATTGAACATATTTCATCATGTTATATCACATTTACAATCTTTACAGGACTCCAGCATTAATAATAATCATACATACATAACAATTATATTTCTTTAACTATATAAATTGTTATTGAGTTTTAGTGTACCTCTGAAATTACCTTTATATTTAATTTTTACTTCTATTCTCTAATGATTTGTACCATATGTCCCAGACCAAATAGTATTCTGTTCCCCCCTCTTTCTTTTAATTCTAATGTTAGCCTGTCCATCTACACACAATCTAACACCCTTTTTTTTTTTGCGCATAAACAATTCTGGGCCTGAACTGTGACAACAGTCCTCAAATATTGAAGAATATGTTTGTGAAATGAAATGTGAGGCACAGAAAATACCAATGAATATGTGATTGATTCAAAACCAGGCCAAACGTATGACAGTCATTGTCATTTTAAAAATACTTTTATGTCTTGATGGTAACTTACTATTATTTATAGAGTAATAGCAGTAGCTGATGTTATTTCATATTAAAACGAAATTTGTTAAAGAACTGAAGATATATCACCCTCCCCCAACCTCGGTTCTTACCTCCTTCCCAACTACCTACTAGTAGTAGGTTGTTACCTCCTTCCCAACTCCCCCCCCCAATTTGTGCATCAATCTTGAATTGAAAAATGTAGCCTAATCCAAGATTATGATTGAAAAGTCCTCAGATGTCTACAGTCATGAATCTGAGCCTCACTGGCTTTGTGTCAGAGTTTATTCTTCTCCAGCCTGGCCCACTAAGCCTCCAAGCAGTAGAGGACCTCAACTGCCTGACTTGGAACAGGACCTTAACAGCCTCACTTTTCTCAATAGGGTTGAAAATTAAATGAATGTAATGTTGTTGCTATGCTTTGCCCCTCTGTAAGAATCATTCTCCAGCTACAAAGAATTGTCAACCTGTCTCCAACCTTCTCTTCTCTCGCAGAGGATCATGCATGAAATGGATTATCTACACCCCTTTCAGTTGAGATTCTGCCCTAAATATATGACTGAAATGAAAATGGCCTTATTGGTAATCACTTGAGGAAGCAGAAAATGGGTAGGGCTTTTGTCCTTGATATCCATGGAGTGGTTCTGGGGATGGTGAAAGGGAACACTGGTCACTTACTTCCTCTGAAACTAGTGTGACTGATTCCCAGCCCTGGGTGAGATCACCCTTTATCATGGATTGAGGTATCATCTGTATGCTGATTTTATTCTGTGGTAGATCTCTACCTGAGAGAATTATTTCAAGTTCAGAGATTCTTAGTACTTGGACAATTATTGGTTCTGTATAGGATTGCATTTCACAGACAGACATGATGCACAATAGGGGGAATTCTCTTTGACTTGTGATAACAGGTAACTGGTATGTCCAGAAAGCCTCTGAATACAGGTGAGTTGTGCACCCATTATGTCCCTTCTTTTCTTTCTTACTGTCACCCACATCCTAACCACCTCTTGTTTGGATTATTATAATGTATTCTACATGGGGCTGACCCTGAAGAATATCTCCTTTGGTTGGTTCAAAATGCAATGAGCTTTCATATTTTTGGAAGATCTTGAGGACATTGTTCTTCAGCTATCCTAAAGACTCTTGGTTCATGTGAAGCTAAACAAGTGGTTGGTGTGATTGTGACTGTTGCCATTGTGAGGGAGTATGTGGTAAATTTTTACATTGATGAATTTATATAATGTAGTGTTCACATTCAAAACACAATTTTAAAAAGCTAATAATTCTGGTGTCACAAAAGCAACACAACCCCACACATTAAAAATGAACTTCAGATTTTCATGGAGCTCCAACTTCATACCCTCCAAGGCTTCTTGGAAAAGTTGGGTCATTTAACTTTCTGGAAGGCCCAGGTATAAGGGACTCCTAAAACACTTCCAAAGTATGGGA
>WNWU01013525.1:215376-304990 GCA_012654045.1 Ptyas mucosa
TTAAAAGCAAGATTGACACTGGCATTGGCAATCTTAATAGTGTTTGTTTTTTAACATAGAAATTCTCTTTTAAGGATTTCTATTTGATATTAGTAATTTATTAATATTCAATTGTGTGAATATTGAACTATATTTCTCCAGTTTAAGAATTGCCATGTGTTTTTAAGGAATGAGCTCATCAACATATTTCCATCTATTGATTGGCACAGATATTATGAAAGATAGAATAATACACAGTTCTAGAAATGAGAACCTTATCCCAATATAACAGAAATTGGGACTTTTAATATTATTTTTATCAATTATATTAATGGCTTGGGGAGGTTTTTTAAACCAGATCCCATTTTAAATTCTTACTTCTTTGCTGAGGTCTTCCAATTATTTTTTGGGGAGACCATACTCTGCCAACTTATGAAAGAATACAACCACAACAAATACAACTCATCTTCCCGTACAGTCATAACTGAACTTGATTCATGAAGCTTCTTACCTCTCTGGCTTGACATTTTCTCTTTGGGACATGGATGACAATCATAACAGCAAAATGGCCTTCCCTCCTGCTTCCTTTTGAAATATCCAGGGAGGCAGCTCTCAGTACATACTGAAATAGGTATCCTCTATCCAATAAGTGAAATAAAAAGGAAAATGTTAGCATTCACTCAGATACTTGGAAAAGAAGATAGAAAAATGATGGCATTTTGATATTTGGCAAATAATAAATGCTAATTCTACCTTCATTTTTTTCTTTATCATATCATCATCACCACCACCACCAAAATCAATCTTCATTTTTTGTTTTACTTTACTGATTACATCAATTGTTTCTTCTAAACTGGGAAATATTTTAGGCTTAAAGTATGTCCCTGTGCTGAATTATTTTCTTGGCACTCAGTTTAATCAAAGTCTTCTTTCTGGACATGTAATCTTTCACACTTTGGGCAATTAGATATTTTGAATACAGGAAGTCCTTGATTTGTGACAGTCACTTAGTGTCCATTCAAAGTTATGTCTGACATCCCAAAAGCTGCTTATAAACTAATACCAAAGTATTGTCATATGACTGCATCCATGCAATCGCAATTCGCCCTCAGCAATAGATGTTTAGAAAATCCAGTGATCATGTCACCACAATTTACAATATTTTTTTCTGAAAACCAGTATTTACTTCCATTTTTTATTAAAATACCCCATAGCAAAGAATGGGTTTGATTAATAGCCATGGTGTTCTCTTAATGAGCTCAGATTCACTTAACAATCATGATGATTCATTTAATGTCTGTTGTAGAAGAACAGTCATAACATTCTGACAAATGTATGCCATGTGAAATAAAAAAAATAAACAAGGAAGCCAGCAGGGAGTTTCATGTTGCAATCATGCAATGTCCAGCTTAATGACATGAGTGATTTGCTACTGGTTTCCTCAGGAACTGATACTGTGAATTAGTGCCATCATGTGATGCTGCATTCACTGCTTGTGTCTTTTGGCAGTAGAGCTACCAGTCCTAATTAAGGTTGGTAAGTGAGGACTAAATACATTATCCCAAACAAAATCACCTACATTCAGAACTTACTTGGTTGAAAGTCATGGGCCAAGTGATAGCTTCGTCATGAATGGTAAACATTTGGCCTTCAGCAGCCCAGGGATCCAGCTTCCCAACTTTCACTCGAAGGACAGATTGGTTGGGGAATGTGACCCAGTTCTCAATATCCAATTCAGTAACCAGTTCTCCTTTCTCATCAAAAGAAATTTGAACCCCAATGCTGTTGTTAAATGCAATTTTTTTCAGAAAGAAGTGAAGCTGAATTTAGAAATAGGTGAAAATATTTGTAAAAAGAATAGAAGAAGGGGAGAGTAAGAGGGAGAAGAATGGTTAATGTATGTGAAACTCTAAACGGTTTACATACAAGGGGAAAACTTCTTATACATAATGTTCCAGTGGTCCTCCAGGTACAATAATTTATATGCCACCATTGATCAAAAATGATCATACTGTACTTATTACTTAATAATAAGAGAAATTTATTCCCACACCATAAGATCCCATAAATCTAGGATATTTAATTCTGAAAAATGCACCAATTTTGGCTGGGAGTTTTATGTTACACATAAATATGATATAGTTTGCACTATTTTTGCTGAGGAAGAAAAATAAATAGTCGGTTCAGCTATTATTAAAGATATGCAAATTAGGGAAGATTCAGATACAAAACTATAGATTTAGAAATAATATACTAGAAACATTATTGCAGTTATATTTGTAGCTTGGTCCTTGTCACGTCTCTAATGTAAATACCACTCTTAAAAATTACTCCAAGTAGGTTTAGAAGGCACAAAATGAATATATTTGTTTGTATTCCTGTATTGTGTCTTACAAATATTTTCTTATTCCTCAGAAGCATTTTCATCTGGAAAGACTAAATTATAGTTTTTTTGTTGCCTTTTGGAAAGTTGTCCCCTTTTTCTATATAATCTATAGTTCAGCTGCTCATCTTAATTTTACCCTCCTTCTCTTTCACAGAAGAGCTGTATTCATGGCTTTGGGGCTGATAATGTTTTTGCAGAAATTGTTTTGAATGAATTTTGTAAGAATGCTCAGTTAAGAATTTAGAAGGAAAGAGAGTTTGGAAGACTCAGGGAGGAAGATACTACTTTGAGATTAGCAATCCCCCAAGAATCTTTTAAAAAGGAATAAAGAAAGAACCTATGAAATTCCTAACGATTCAGAAAACATTGTCATTAATGATCTGCAATTGACATCACATTCCCAGCATATTTGATTACTTCAAAACTACCTGCGATGGCTGTACATCCTGAAGATTAGGTTTCCTGCCACTCAACCTTCTTGTATATGGTTGTTGACCCACTTGTATGGCATGTAGAGCATGGGCCACAGCATACATTGCATTATATATGCTGTAACTATGACTGGTCATCATCATTTCAAAAAAGGCCCAAGGAAGGCTATCCAGTTTCTCTTTCCCAGTGCAGATACCCTCAGAATCATCATTCTCAGATGGGTTTGGAAATACACAGCCAAATGCATGTTCCCATACATCTTTCAGGAAACCATCTTGGGGGAAGAATGAGAAATGGTTTCTTGTCTCAAGGAAATGCTGGAATCCTTTAACTTCATTTGTGTAAGCTGTAAAGGACAGTGCTCCATGGAGGACCTGGATGTCCCAGGTCTTATGATAAAAGAATGATGCAAGACCCATTTGGGAAGCCACAATCCACACTTTACCTTTTGGCTTTACAGAAACAAATTCCATTTCAGGCAGATATAACAATGTTCTCAATTCTAAAACATATTTATCTTTGATTATCACAACATTAGCTTTGCTGTTAATGAAACGATAAAATATCTCCACAAACCATTTCAGACCATCATCCATATTACTGATGTAAATTGTCCTGAGCTGCTCTAAGAAAGCAATACAGATACCATGAAGGGAAAACCATGAAAAAATCAGTTGTTCAAATTTTTCTCCACCATAACCTTTCACAAGAATTCCAATCCAGGTCCACCTGAAGTGGACAAGTAGCTGAAGAATCCCCCTAAGATAAAAGTCTTCACCTGGAATCATGTGGTAATAGAAGGGGATATCAGTTTTACCATTCATACTTGGAAGAGGGCCATATAGGATCTATAGAAAGAAAAAAAATAAACAAAAGCAATATGCATCTTCTACAAATAAAGAGTTCTAAAATGTCTCCATAATGTCTACACATAAAAATATTTATGTGTATGCAATATTTGTAAGAGTAGTTTGGATAAATGATTATTGAATTCCTTTTTATCTGCACAACTAAATGATTCTCTGAATTTTCTTCCTCTTTGAATATTACTCTTTTTTCATCAAGAATGGAAATAACTTTGGATATGAAGATGGTTCATACTACTCACTCCAAAATTCCTTACACTCTGATTCAGTTTTTTTTATATGCTGAGCCTTGCTTCAAAGAAATGCACTGAGTAAGGGGTCGATGAGGAATGGGAGGAACCAAGGTCAAGTCTATCCTAGCCAAAAGAGCTCAGTGTGTAACTTTGGGCACATCATACTTGCTCTAACTGCCCACAAGTGATAGTTAGAGAAAAACATTGGAGGAGAGAGCACTATGTGTTACTCCATGAGTATGTGGATTGAAGGCAGCATTTAAAGCTAATAACAAAATAAAACAAATAAGTACAACCCACAAAACTTGCATCATTTTTTTGTTCATCACAATAGCAAATTCCTTGGGATGAAATCCAAAGGTCCTGTCGAGCACAAAATGTTTAATCCTTACTAATTGTTATTTTTTTCAAAATGACCTACCATATCAAATTCTGAAATTGGTATCACCTTGTTTTATCCTTTGATAAATACATATTCTTAAATATACTTCACAGAAAAATGAATATGAAAATAAATGTATCTTAACAACTTACAATTCACTCTCTCTGAAAATAAAAACCAAAATATAGACAACATCATCAACGCATCTTACCTGTGGAACTTTGAAAGTGCCTAAAATATCTTCCATATCAAAAGAAACTCCAGGGTCAAGAGCCCCAACAACTGATACAAGTTGGTTCAGAATGCCACACTTGTAGTTAGGAATGAATCGGTTCTGACTAGAGAAAAGTTCCATTGTGGCATGATATGTGTATTCTCCACCGTAAGTCTCATAGATTCTGAAGCCCAAGGTGATGTTAGGTAAGAGCTGGAGGTCTTCATTGATCTTTTTAACAGCAAATATCATGGTCAAAATATGCTGATAATACTTGATTAGGACTCTGCAATGGGAATTAGATGCTGAATGAAATTCTGCATCTAAAAAAGGCAGTCAAACTAACCTTTGTTACAGTAATGTTAACTGATAAATTGGTTATCATTCAGTTTTCAGGTAAATGATTATTAGCTTTTCATGAGTGTGTGCATTAAACAATTTTGATTATATATACTATAATGTATTTGCCCTACAAGTAAAATAGACATTAAAATAGACATTTTTCTTTTGGTAGAATATTTTGTTGTAATTTAAAAGACTTCAGAGAAATAACATGGAGTTTGGTGCTGGTTAGCTGTATATTTTCTTAGAAGAATATCTAGATTGTCCAGAATTGACAAAATATATTCCTAACAACACCCCATTATGGGGTAGCAAAAGGTTGTAACTTTTTAAATTGTATCTATAATAAGTTGTTTAATAAGCACTTCAAATATCCCATAATGTGCTAAAGTCAATTAACCAAAATCCTAAAGTTGTTCTACTCTAAAAACAATAGTAGCAAAATTTATTTGGTGCAATGCAATGCCTTTATTAGTTTTAATGTAAGAATATCATATAATTGTGAAAACAGAAATTCTAAAAAAATTACAAAACCAGAATAAAATGTTATTAATTATATTCTCACAGAGATAGGCATTTCTCTTCTCTCTCTCTCACTCCAAAATGCATCATCATATGTCATATTTATTTATTCTATTCTATTCCATAAGTGTTCTATTTATTGATGTAAAATATGCTGCATCTCTGACTTAATACTATTATTCCAATTGTTAACTAGAATTTGTTTTGAGATTCAGTTTGAGAAGCTGATGCAGTAATCCCCAGAAACAGGTAGAATCTATTAATCATGAAGGACTGAATAATTATTTTGATTTCCACCACTTTCTTTAAGGAACACAGAATTTCACTATTGCTTTCCCTTAGCAATTGGAATTAACTAAGAGAATACATTTATTTAAAAAACCTATATAGATTGATACAATATTAGAAAGAAATGAATAATAATATCTTACAGAGTTTCACCAACAGCAGATTTCTTGGGAGCCTCTTCAAAGTTTTCTACAATTCTATTTACGAAGATGAATGAAGTAATGCCACCAATAATGAGGTCACCAGCTTCAAAATATTTATGATCAATCGGGATAGTGTCTTGGATTCTACACATTTTTGGTTGAGCCTCATAAAATTTATACGGCAATAATAGGATAATCAAAAAAATCATGGCCCAGTTTACAAGTTTCCTATCATTTCCATGTAATTCTTATAAATCTCCAGGAATAGGCAAGCTTGAAATAAACCTCTGTCTTCCTCACATAGCTTCCATTTCTGAACCTTTGAATAAAAATCATTCTGAACATCATTCCAATAATCCTATATGCCCAAAACTCTAAAAACATATAAAGGATTTAAACTGTCCCTCATCTCTTACTGCCCATTCTTCCAAATAAACATAATTTATTCACCAGAGCTTTGAGAAGCAATAAAGTTAATAATAATATTTTTGATAATTATAAAGGAGGGGGAGAAAAGTGTCACCTTTATATTTCCATTTCTCTGTGGAACTATAGATATGCTTCTCAATTCTAAACATATTATCACCAATTTTATCCATTAATCAAGCAATGGGGCTGAACTGTGACGACAGTCCACAAATATTGAAGAACGTGTTTGTGAAATGAAATGAATATGTGCTTGATTCAAAAACCAGGCCAAACATATGATAGTCATTCTCATTTTTAAAATACTTTTCTGTTTTGATGGTTACTTACTATTACTTATAGAGCAGGGGTCCTAAAACCTTTTGAACAGTTGGCCACTTCAGGGTCCCTCAGACTGTTGGGCCAGACTGGCTAGGTGGGTATGGCTGGGCCCCCAATTGACTGGGTGGGCGTGGCTTGGTGGCCATGTGACTGGGTGGGCATGGCTAGGTGGCCATGAGACTGGGTGGGCGTGGCTAGGTGGTCATGTGACCAGGTGGGCATGGCTATGTGCATAGGGACTACTCAAAGGGCTGAAAAAAGTCATTTCTGACTGGTCCTCGCACTTTTGATCAGTCCTCACATTTATGACCATCCTCATATTTATGCCCATTGCAGCATTCTTAACAACCATGTCATTCATTTCACAACTACTTCTCTTCACCACGGTGAAAAGATAGGGCGCAAAACGTAAAATGTGAGGACAGTTGTAAGTGTGAGGACTGGTCATAGGCACTACCCAGAGGGCTGAAAAAGTGATTTCTGACAGGTCCTCGCACTTTTGACCAGACATCATTTATGCCAACTGCAACACTCAATTAAATTAATTAAATAAAAATGACCTACTGGAGTGGTCGGAGGCAGTCCAAGGCAGGCATTTGGGCTTGCTGCAGGGCAAGGTGATACAACTGGGGTAGGTAGGCCACTGCTGCCCAGGTGGGAGGTGGGCACAGGCCTACAGGGCTGACTGCAGGGTGAGGCGATCGGATGGGGTAGGTCAGGAGTCTGCAACTTTAAACACTCAACCTTAAACACATGTAAACACTTAAACACAACCTTAAACCTGGGTGGGCATTGCCAACTCCATATCACTTACTCCCGCCCAGGTTTTTGGCTCTCAGTATTTTCTTTTAAACAGGTATCTCTATGTGTCTCTTTCATCTCTTTCATCTCTTTCTTTCTTCCCCCCCTCTCTTTTTCTCCTTCATCTCTCTTTCTCCCCTCATCTTTCTCTCCTTCATCTCTCTTTCTCTCCATCTCTCTTTCTCCTCTCCTGCCTGGGTGGCAGTGGCGGCAGCACACCTACCGGAACATCAGGTCACGATGGGTGGGCATGGCCAATTTTTTTTTTTACTTTTAAAAGCATTTTTTCCTACCACCTTAAGAGGTTGCAGGGAAAAAAATGATCAGGCAACTGAGCTGGGATCGTCAGAGGCTTTTAAAGGCATTTTTTCCCCTACAAACTCTTCAGCCAAAATGCCAGCCATGTGAGGAGTGGGTGGGAGTGGTGCGGTGGAGTGGTGGGCAGGGCAGGGGGTGGGGCTGAATCCCACCACTGAATGGGCCAGATACCCGATTGTGTTAGCGGGCCGTACCCAGCCCGTGGGCCATAGTTTGAGGACCCCTGTTATAGAGTAACAACAGTAGCTGATGTTATTTCATTTCAAAACCAAACTTCTTAAAAGTCTCAAGATATATCACCTTCTCCTAACCATGGTTGCTACCTCCTCCCCAACTAGTAGAGGACACCCCCCACCCTGACAATTGGTGCATCAACCTTGAATTGAATAATACAGCCTAATCCGAGATTATGATTGAAAAGTCTCATTGGCCTTGTGTCAGAGTTTATTCTTCTCCAGCCTGGCCCACTGAGCCTCCAAGGTCTAGAAGACCTCAACTGCCTGACTTGGAACAGGACCTTAACAACCTCACTTGTCTCAATAGGGTTTTAAAATTAGATGAATATACTGTTGTTGCTACGCTTTGCCCCTCCATAAGAATCATTCTCCAGCTCCAAAGAATTGTCAAAGCCTCTCTCCAACCTTCTCTTCCCCCCCCAGAAGATCATGCATGAAATGGGTTATCTACACCCCTTTCAGTTGGGATTCAGCCTGCAGGGCTGAGCTGAGGATTTTGTACAGTATCTGTATGATAAGATCACTCAGATTCGGGAAGACTTGGCCGTTGACTGAGTTAGTTCAGACGGGATGACTGCGGCAGGTCTTGAAAGTGTTACCTGGGAGGAGTTCGATCCTTTGGCTCCCGAGGACGTGGACAGGATCTTGCGATGGCTGAACGCGACCACATGTTTATTAGACCCGTGTCCCTCCTGGTTGGTGCAGGCTTCCTGGGAGGTTACACGAGGCTGGCTCCAGAGTATTATCAATGCTTCTTTAAGTGAGAGTGTTGTACCGGCCGCCTTGAAAGAGGCGGTGGTGAGGCCCCTGCTCAAGAAGCCCTCTCTGGATCCGGCTGTTTTGGCTAACTATCATCCAGTCTCCAACCTTTGTTTTATTGCGAAGGTTGTTGAGAGTGTGGTGGTGCGGCAGCTTCCCCAATACCTGGATGAAGCTGTCTATTTAGATCCGCTCCAGTCCAGTTTCAGGCCTGGGTACAGCACAGAAATGGCATTGGTCGCGTTGGTGGATGATCTCTGGAGGGTTCAGGGTAGGGGTTATTCCTCTATCCTGGTCCTGTTAGATCTCTCAGTGGCTTTTGATACCATCGACCATGGTATCATGTTGCACTGGTTGGAGGGATTGGGAGTGGGGGCACCGTTTTGCGGTGGTTCTCCTCCTATCTCTCTGACCGGTCGCAATCTGTGTTGACAGGGGGGCAGCGGTCCACCCCAAGGCACCTTGTTTGCGGGGTGCCACAAGGGTCAGTCCTCTCACCACTCCTGTTCAACATTTATGTAAAGCCGCTGGGGGAGATCATCCGTGGTTTTGGGGTGGAGTTCCATCAGTACGCTGATGATACTCAGCTGTACATCTCCACCCCAGGCCATCCCAACAATGCCATGGAAGTAATGTCCCAATGCCTGGAGGCTGTGCGGGTCTGGATGGGGAGAAACAGGCTTCAACTCAACCCTTCCAAGACCGAGTGGCTGTGGCTGCTGGCATCCCGGTATAGCCAGCTGGCACCATCGCTGGTTATTGGGGGTAAATCACTGGCCCCCACAGAAAGGGCTCACAACTTGGGCGTCCTCCTGGACTCACGACTGTCTTTAGAAGAGCATATGACGGCTGTGGCCAGGGGGGATTTCTATCAGGTTCGCCTGATACGCCAGTTGTGTCCCTTTCTAGATCGGGACTCCTTGCGCACGGTCACTCAAGCTCTCGTCACTACTCGTCTAGATTATTGTAACACTCTCTACATGGGGCTCCCCTTGGGGTGCACCCGGAGGCTCCAACTGGTGCAGAATGCGGCCGCGTGGGGGATTACGGGAGCGACGGGGTGCTCCCATGTGACTCCTCTCCTGCGTGAGCTGCATTGACTTCCAGTGGACTTCCGGGTACGCTTCAAGGTGTTGATGATCACCTTTAAAGCGCTCCATGGCTTAGGGCAGGGGTACTTATAGGACCGCCTTCTGCCACCAATTGCCTCCCACCGGCCATTTCGCTCCCACAGAGAGAGCCTCCTCAGGGTACTGTCAGCCAGACAATGCTGGCTGGTGACCCCCAGGGGGATAGCCTTCTCTGTGGTGGCACCTACCCTCTGGAATGATCTACCCCCAGAGATACGAGTGATCCCAGACCTCCGGACTTTTCGTTGGTGAAAAGGTGAAAAACTCACCTTTTTCAGTTAGACGGGCTGTCCTGATTTTAACTTGGTTTTAAATTGACATTGATTTTAAATTGAAATATTTTAAATTAATGGACCAAATTTTATATAATTTATTTTAAATAACTATTTTAACTTTTATGTACAAATGTTTTATTTTGGCTGTTCACTGCCCTGAGTCCGAAAGGAGAAGGGCGGTATAAAAGTTTAATAAATAAATAAACAAACAAACAAACAAACAAACATATGACTGAAAAGGAAATGGCCTTATTGATAATCATTTGTGGAAGCAGAAAATGGGTAGGGCTTCTGCCCTTGATATCCATGGAGTTTTTCTGGGGATTGTGAAAGGGCAACACTGGTCTCTTACTTCCTCTGAAACTAGTGTGACTGACTCCCAGCCCTGCTATGCAGCTTCCCACAGAGATCAATGCTTTCTCCCTCCTGTTAAACATCTACATGAAACCATTGGGTGAGATCATCCATCATCATGGGTTGAGGTATCATCTGAATGCTGATTTTATTCTGTGGTACATCTCTACCAATCTGTGTTAAGCCTTGCCACAACCACCTTCTTTGTGGGTTATTGAAATCTAGATGGAGAGCAACAAATTAAAGTTGTACCCAAGCAAGAGAGAATTGTTTTAAGTTCAGCGATCCTTAGTTCTTGGACAATTATGGGTTCTGATAGGATTGCATTGCACAGACAGACATGATGCAAAATAGGGGGAATTCTCTTTGACTTGTGATTTCAGGTAACTGTTATGCCCAGAACAGCCTCTGAATAAATGTGAGTTGTGCACCCATTATGTCCCTTTTCTTTCTTATAGTCACCTACATCCTAACCACCTCTTGTTTCGATTCTACATGGGACTGAGCCTAAAGAATATCTGCTTTGGTTGGTTCAAATGCAATGACCTAATAGATTAATCCTCTCTTAATAAGTTGGTTTCTCCATTTTAATAAATGAAGGCTAATTTCACCAGGCTGTGATTCTATAATGAAAACTCACCAAATCATTTCTAATTAAAATTAGCATTGGAATTAGAAGGTTTGCTGCATTTCTTCAGTATAATCGCTTTAAATGCTTCAAACATGTTTTTAGTATTAAAGTCCTGATATTAAACATAGCAGGGTTAGTATTATTTAGAGCAGATTCCACCCTTTTTTAAAATCCCATCTGAATAGATAGATAGATAGATAGATAGATAGATAGATAGATAGATAGATAGATAGATGATAGATAGAGCCAGACATTTTCATGTTCTCCCATTTTAGGCTGTAGAAAATATAGATATAATTTGTTAGCCTGCGGGTATATCTCTGTGTGTGTTTGTGGTTTTTTTCCAAATTAATTCTTAATTATTTAACAGCATGAATTAAACCAATTAATACTTAAATTCCAATCTGCAAAATTAAAGAGAATAATGGCCTATTAATATCTCAGATTTTCAGTTAATATCAAATAAGGGATAATTTCACTGAGCTTTGCTTCTGTATCAGAAACTAACCCGAACATTTTCATCTCTTCAAAATCAATGATAAATTTACTAGAGCTTTAAACAAACACTTCTAAAATGCAGAAATAGGTCATACATTACAAACTTTTTCTCTTAATGAGTTGCTCCCTGTTGTTTAGCTCTGGTCTAAAAATAATTATGTAACATTTGGGGAAATATATGCAGACAAGCAATCCTGCACTGGAGGCCAAAATGGAGAAAACCTCCACAGCCACCATGTATTTGCCTTTGGTGCTCAGGTAGGATGGAACAAAAGAGATCCACACACTGCAGAAGATCAGCATGCTGAATGTGAGACATTTGGCCTCATTGAAACTGCTGGGGAGATTCCTGGAGAAAAACGCTACTGTAAAACTTGCAGCTGCCAGAAAGCCCATGTAGCCCAGGACACAGTAGAACATGGTAGATGAGCCTTCATTGCATTGCAGTATGATTTCCTCAATTTCTGAATGAGTGTCAATGTCAGGGAAAGGGGGAAATGTTAATAGCCACATCGTACAGATGCCTGTTTGAATCAGGAAACCAGAAATAACAATGGAAGTGGCCAGTCCTCTTCCCACCCAGTTCCTCATCTTGGATCCTGGCTTGGTGGCCATGAAAGCCAGAACTACAGTGATGGTTTTTGCCAACACAGAAGACACAGCCACTGAAAAGATTATACCAAAGCTAATTTGTCGGAGGAGACATATTATATCACCTGGTGCAACAACAAACTGCAATGAGCAAAGGAAACAGAGGAGGAGGGAAGTGAGAAGGACATAGGTGAGATTTCGGTTATTGGCCTTGACAATGGGAGTATGGTTATATTTCAGAAATGTTGCCAGCACCAATGTCGTGCAAAGAAAAAAGAAAATTGTCAGAATGACTAGACTTATTCCCATTGGTTCTTCATAGGATAAGAATGATATTCTTTTTGGAAGACACGAATCCTGGACCTTGTTTGGATATTGATCTTCTGGGCATTTGGAACAGTCATCCATGTCTGGAATTGAAATATATCTGTATTATATACATATATATGCATGCCTATATTGAAATTTCTATTTGAGTTCTGTCATTATTTTACAGATATTTATGACAGAGGCTTTTGATTTGCCTTTCTTAAAAGCAAGATTGACCCTGGCATTGCCAATCTGACTTTTTAATGTTTGTATTTTAATATGGAAATTCTCTTTTAAGGATTTCTATTTAATATTAGTAATTTATTAATGTTCAATTGTGTGCATTTAGCTATATTTAACTGATATATATTTAACTGATGGATTATATGTCTACTAATTAAAAAAACTTTCCACTGCCATAGCAGAACCTCTAAGCATAATCTATGAAAAATATTTCAGGACCAGCTTCCTGCCCAACCTATGGTCACTAGCCACGGTCATCCCTATCTTCAAAAAGGGTAACCCCAGCCTAGTTGAAAATTACAGGCCAATCTCTTTATGTTGCATCACCAGAAAGTCATGGAATCAATCATAAACCAATCCATTACACTCCACTTAGAAGCAAACAACCTACTCTCTAACAAACAATTTGGTTTCAGGAAAAAATTGTCTTGTAATCTGCAACTCCTACACTGCAAAAACATATGGATTACACAACTCAACCAGGGCAAAGCAATAGTTGCAATTTACATAGACTTCTGTAAAGCCTTTGATTCAGTGGTACAAAACAAAGTACTTTTAAAACTAAAACCTTATGGCATTTCTGGATCCCTGCATAAGTGGATAGCTGCATTCCTGTCAAACAGACAACAAGTAGTCAAAATAGGAAACACCCTATCAAATCCTGCACCTGTTAACAGCAATGTCCCCCAAGGCAGCCACAGGACCCATACTCTTTATACTTCACATGACCTTTGTGATCATATTATAAGCAACTGCATTCTCTTCACTGATGATGTAACACTATTTAACACCACCGACAATGCCCTACAAAGAGACCTTGACTATGTGTCAGAATGGTCAGCTCCAAATCTCAACCAACAAATGCTCTGTCTTACACATTATCAAGAAAAATTAGAACACCAAATACAACCTGGGTGGATACGACCTCGTAGATGAACTCACTCTGTCAAGGATCTTGGGGTACTCATCTCTAATGATCTAAGTGCCAGAACTCACTGTAACAGCATTGCCAAAAAAGGGATTAAGAGTTGTTAACCTACTATTGAGAAGCTTCTTCTCCGGTAATATTGCATTGCAAACTAGGACATACAAAACCTTTGCTAGACCAATTCTTGAATACAGCTCATCTGTCTGGAACTCGAACTGCATGTCAGACATTAATACAATTGAGCGAGTCCAGAGATATTTCACGAGAAGAATCCTCCACTGCT
The DNA here is from genome assembly GCA_012654045.1 of Ptyas mucosa. Classification (NCBI taxonomy): domain Eukaryota; kingdom Metazoa; phylum Chordata; class Lepidosauria; order Squamata; family Colubridae; genus Ptyas; species Ptyas mucosa. Next base: position 229,267 of record WNWU01013525.1, read on the forward strand.
CTGCTCACAACAGAATTCTCTATATCACCAGGATTGAAATTTTGGCCTTAGACAACTTAGAACTATACCGCCTTCAGTCTGACCTAAGCATAGAACACAAAATTATCTGCTACAACATCCTACCTGTCAGTGACTACTTCAGCTTCAATTGCAATAATACACGAGCACACAATAGATACAAACTTAAGGTAAACCATTCCAAACTCAGTTTGGAAAATACGACTTCAGTAACAGAGTGATCAATGCCTGGAATGCACTACCTGATTCTGTGGTTTCATCTCCAAACTCTCATAACTTTAACCTTAGATTGTCTACTGTTTTTTTTTGTTTGTTTGTTTTTTAAAATGTATTTATATGCCGCCCTTCTCCAGAGACTCAGGGCGGCTTACAATGCGTTAAGCAATAGCCTTCATACTTTTGTATATTTTATACAAAGTCAGCTTATTGCCCCTACAAACCAGGTCCTCATTTTACTCACCTTAGAAAGGATGGAAGGCTGAGTCAACCTTGAGCCTGGTGAGAATTGAACTTGCAGTAATTGCAGGCAGCTGGATATTAAATGCTGCCTTAGTAGGAGGCATTAGCCTCCTACACCACTCAGGCAGTAGACTGTCTACTGTTGACCTCACCCCATTCCTAAGAGGTCTTTCAGGACAGTGCATAAATGCACCAGCATGCCTACTGTCCCTGTCCTACTGTCCCAATTAATTTGTATCCATTTATTTGTATCCATTTCCTGTATTCATAACCATATTTATACTTATATCTCTTATCTTATACATGCTTGACAAATAAATAAATAAAATAAATAAATATGTGTGTCTATATTTAAATTTCTATTTGAGTTCTGTCATTATTTTACGGATATTTTTATGACAGAGGCTTTTGATTTGCCTTCTTAAAAGCAAGATTGACACTGGCATTGGCAATCTTAATAGTGTTTGTATTTTAACATGGAAATTCTCTTTTAAGGATTTCTATTTAATATTAGTAATTTATTAATATTCAATTGTGTGAATATTGAACTATATTTCTCCAGTTTAAAAACTGCAGTGTGTTTTTAAGGAACGAGCTCATCAACATATTTCCATCTATTGATTGGCACAGATATTGTGTGAGAGAGAATAATACACAGTTCAAGAAATGAGAAGCTTACCCCAATGTAACAGAAATTGGGACTTTCAATATTATTTTTATCAATTATATTAATGGCTTGGGAAGGTTTGTTAAGCCAGAACCAATTTTAAATTCTTAATTCTTTGCCTGAGGTTTTCCCATTATTTTTGGGGGAGACCATACTCTGCCAACTGATGAAAGAATACAACTAGAACAAATATAACTCACCTTCCTGTACAGTCATAACTGAACTTGATTCATGAAGCTTCTTACCTCCCTGGCTTGACATTTTCTCTTTGGGACATGGATGACAATCATAACAGCAAAATGGCCTTCCCTCCTGCTTCCTTTTGAAATATCCAGGGAGGCAGCTCTCAGTACATACTGAAATAGGTATCCTCTATCCAATAAGTGAAATAAAAAGGAAAATGTTATCATTCACTCAGGTATTTAGAAAAGAAGATAGAAAAATTATGGCATTTTGACATTTGGCAAATAATGAATGCTAATTCTACCTTGATTTCTTTTTCTTCTTCTTCATCATCATCATCACAAAAATCAGTCTTCATTCTTTGTTTTATTTTACTGATTACATAGATTGTTTCAAAATTGATTATATAAATTGATTAGAATTATACGGTTTTATTCATTTTTTAAAAAAGAAATCAAAGCCTTTAGTTTTTGGAATAACTTGATCCAAAATTTTTAGGACTTTCTCCTATAGATCTTATAATATACAGGTACCGTGTTTCCCCCAAAATAAGACCCTGTCTGATATTTTTTTGAACCCCAAAATAAGTGCTTGGCCTTATTTTTCGGGAGGTCTTATTATTTGGGGGCATGTGGAGTAAGGCAAGGCTCCTCTTTCTGTCTTACCTGATTTCCAGCTCTGTCTAACTAACCCTAACCAGAGGAAATGGTGGGGACCGGCTGCGCATGCATTTAAATATTTTTGGGGAGGGCTTATTTTTTGGGGGGGCTTATTTTCAGGAGGTTGCTTATTTTAGCACATGCGCTCAAAAACGCAATTGGGCTTATTATCAGGGGATGTCTTATTTTCAGCGAAACAAGGTAGTTCCTGATCAACAACCATTTATTTACTGACTGTTTGAAGTTACACCAGTCCTGAAAAATGTAACTAATGACCATTTTTCACAATTATGACTATTGCAGCATTCCCATGGTCAAGTGATCAAAAATATTGTACTTGGCTCCTGGCATACATTTATGACAGTTCCACCGTTCTAGAATCGTGGGATCATTATTTCTAATCCTCCCAGTCATCTTGCTAGAAGCAAAGTTAATGGACAAAGCCAAAGCTGTTTTAACAACCACATGATTCACTTAACAATTGCAGTGATTCGCTTAACATTTGTGGCACAAAAGGTCATAAAACAGGGTGCAAGTTACTTAATGTGCCTTGCTTAGAAATGGAAATTTTGGACTCAGTTGTGGTCATAAGTAAAGGACTACCTTTAGAATCTCAGAGAGTACCAATGACCCCACATACACACTCTGTCACATGTGCCTCAATAAGAAATACAATAATGTTTCTAATAATGCTACATAAAATACCAGAATAATCAAATATATGAAGAGTTTGCAGCCACCAGATCTGATTAACTGCAACAAATTTTGAGATTAATTTGGAGTGATGAATTTAGTTTAGGGATTGGGTTCCATTTAACCCCTCTCAACATATATCTTTGCCCTCAATTCCGTAAGTATAAGTTCAGATGTAAAATATGTATTTGTAAAATGACTACCTGTATCATTCCAGTCATCCAAATGAAATCATTTATATTCAAACCTACTTGGTTGAAAGTGCTGGGCCAAGTAATGGCTTCCTCATGAATGGTGAACATTTGGCCTTCAGCAGCCCAGGGATCCAGCTTCCCAACCTTCACTCGATGGATAGACTGGTTGGGAAATGTGATCCAGTTCTCAAGATCCAATCCTGTAACCAATTCTCCTTTCTCATCAAAAGAAATTTTATCTCCAACACTGTTGTTAAATGCAATTCTTTTAAGAAAGGAATGAAGCTGAATTCAGAAACAATTGAATATATTTGTAAAAAGAAATGAGAGAGAAAGAGAGAAAGAGCGTAGTTGATATATAATAGAATTATGTGACAGCTCAAAACAGTTTATACTTGAGGGAAATACTTCTTAATGTGCAGTGTTTTAGTGGTCTTCCAGGTATATTTGCTTATATGCCACCATTGATCAAGAATTATTATATCATAGTTGTTCTCGTTGTTATATAACAATAAAAATTATTATTAATTATTAATAGTAATAATAGTCAACAATATTTGTAATACATTTTAAATGTTCAGTTGACTGAGTTTCATGTTTAATGAATAAAAGTTAACAACAACAACAACAACAACAACAATAAACACTGGCTGCTGTGCCTAAAGACCTAGGCAGGCACTTAAAAACAATTGACGCTGACAAGATCACCATTGGGCAGCTGCAGAAAGCCACCTTACTGGGATCTGCTCGCATAATCCACCGATACATCACACAGTCCTAAATGCTTGGGAAGAGTTTGATTAGTGATTTGAGATACGAAATCCAGCATGGTGATCTTATTTGCTGTGTATACTGTCAAGTTTGTGTATAATAATAATAATAATAATAATAATAATAATAATAATAATAATAATAATAATCCCACCTCACCCTAAAAAAACCCCATATATCTAAAGGATTTTAATTCTGAAAAATACATCAGTGGGGGGGAGGGGGGAACTTTATTTTATGCATAAATATGATACCGATTGTACTATTTTTGGCAAGAAGCAAAATAAATATTCTGCTCAGCTATTATTATATGTAGATCAGAGGACATTCAGATATAAAACTACACATATAGAAATAATATAATATATACAATTATTGCAGCTATAATGGATGTCTAGCCAGTCACTTGGTGGTAATAGAGAGATACAGAGATACAGAAAAGGCCTTTTGCTGCTATCTAATGGTTGTCTGAGATTTTGCCAATATGGCAACCCTAAAAGAAAAAAAATTGCCTGCGATATAATGAGTTGGGTTTAGACAAAGTCTGGGCTCGACATACACAACAATTAGTGATCATGTCAAAGTCTTTCTCTATTTTATTGATCTTTCTCTTCTTCCTTTGTAAAGTTATTTTCTCTTGTATTTACTTTTGGTTTTTCTTTTTCTTTTTTTTTATTAAAAAGTTTTATGAAAGATACAGACATTTTCTCCCCCCTTCTAACCCCCCTCCCTCAATTCTTATTCTCCATAAAATATTTACATGTACAGTCATTTATTTCATCATTTTCGTACTTTTTTTATAATATCACACTTTTTCCCCCCTTTTATCCTCCCTCCCCTTTCTCCTTTTACTTACTTTTCTATCAACACTTTTATCCCAACCTCACCCATCCCTCCCTCCCCACCCACCCCCGGACTTCCCAAAGCAAAAACAGGGTATAACATATAACATGCATAAGCTAAACTATACTAACTTGCTATAAAATTCAAAATCTCCCATATACTCTTTAACTCCCCTTACTCAAATTCATCAACCTCCCTTTTATAAACCCTCAAAATCAATTAAGGTTGAATTCTTTCTTCCTACATATAAAAACCTTTTCCTTAATGTATAGTCCAATAATTTAACAATATTACAAGCATTAGAAAATCATGGGTAAGTATCATTTCCACACCCTCAAACATCATTCTTTTTCAACATTACTCTCTAATAAGGTTTTAGATTAATGTTTATCCTCTTTAATCCTTCATAAAATTAAACATTTTGAAACCTTAAACATTTTATCTCATATACCTTTTAAAATGTGATAATCTTTTAAAAATTCTCATAATACATCAGTAAAACATTCTTAATTCATTCCACAAAGTATAAATTTCAAAACCTTCAGGAGGATATCCTTCAAGTTTTTGTTTAACCATTTTAATACCTGCTTAACTTTGAGAAATTATCATTTTTGTACCCAACACTAATTGTAAGAAAACATATCCTTTATATCATTGCTTTAGAGTAGCCTTTAAAAATACCAATTTAATTAAACTTTTTTTTCCTATATTTTTTCCAGTCTTTCTTCTTCCATAATTCTTTCAGCATTGCTCCTCCGCCTACTTTTATTTTTGAAAATTTTTGAGTTTGGATTTGAGGTTGATGGATCTTGAAAGCTCGCTCTCTTCTTAAAATCATTTTCTCTGGTTTAAAACCCCCATTTCGACTCTTCTTACTTGTATAATCAAACAGTTCATTCCTTTGTCTGTAAAACCAAGAATTGTTGCCATATAATTTGTCAGCTTGTAATAACGAGTCCACTTCTTGCTTTACTGTTAGTTGAGTGGAAGTGTCTGCCAGAACTTCTGTTTCGGTTGCGCCAACCTCCATCTCAGTCCTGACAGCCTCTGTTTTATACTCCAAAGTCACAATCCCCTGATTAGTTTCCTCTTGTTTTCCAGCCAGCAAATCTTTATTATTCCCCAAACTATATTTTTGAAAAATTTTTTCCATTGATTCCAAAATAGCAGAATTAAAAGAATCTAAAAGTTCCTGTAAAACCTTTGCAGTCACAACTTGAGAATTTGCTGATTCACCAGACAATGATCCTCCAGCCCTAATATCAGCCATGTTTCACTTTATATTTATTCAACTATCAGGTCAAAATCCAAATATTTTCCACACAATGTAAAGATATGGATTAATTGAAGTCAATGCCCAATTCTTTTCCAATCCACCTCCATTTTAAGGTGTAATCTAGTAGCTATATCTATGTTACAAACGTTAACAAGCATTAACAAGCACTTTCACTAATAGGTTTCGTTTTCATGCCCTCAGGCGCCATTTTTTTTTTTGCATTTTTAAATGGAGTTAAAGATTGTTACCTACGTTTTCTTTTTGTTCTCCTGATTTGCTCAGCCAGCGCCCAGAATTCCAATTTATAGTCCTTAAAATTGTATAACTGATATAGCTGATATGAAATTGTATAACTGATTGTGTTGCTGGGGTGATCGCGGCATTTTGCTCTGCTTCTGTAGAGTCGTCCTGGGTCCAGAGCTGCTTGGCAGGTTTCTAGGGAGCTCCCACACTTCGCGCCCCAGAGTTTTCTCTGGGGCACTTGGAGAGCTCTACCTTCCCCTGCCTGCTCTTGCCTCTCCCCTTTGCCCGGGGAGAGACTTTTCAAGCCTCCCAGCAGCACTTGTCAGCTGTTCGGGGCTTTTACGGAGCCGAGGAATGGGCGCTCATACTTGAGCGTCTTCAACGCGGTCACGGTGCCACCAGAAGTCAGTTTTTCTTTTTCTTTACCACATTATGATATGCTGGAATGAGGTTGGATCTGGCTGCCTATAAGAGTTTTTCATGACTTCCTTTTTCTTGCTTGCCAGCAATTGTTGATACTCTCTCTTCAGTTGCCCTTCAAGCCAGAGCCTGGGAAGGTAATTTTGCAGAGGCAATAGCTACCCAGGATTGGGATGGTTATAATTATGTCTCCCTCTATAGGAGGAAGATGGGGATGGTGTCATTAGCAACCAAGCAAGAGACTGGAGTGCAAATAAGTTTGGAAGACTAAGGCAGGAAGACAGTACCTTGAGACTGGCAATCCCATAGGAATAAAGGATAAATATAAAACATAAGAAAAATACCTAACCTTCTACTTGCAGAACATTATCCCTTCTGATCTACAATTGAAGTCTCATTTACAACATATTTGACTCCTGAAAAAATTACCTGCCATGGCTGTACATCTTGAAGATTAGGTTTCCTGATACTTAACATTCTCCTATGTGATTGTTGAGCCACCTGCATGGCATGTAAAGCATGTGCCACAGCATAAACTGCATTAAAAATACTGTAACTGGAACTGGTCATCCTCATTTCAAAAAAATCCCCAGGAAGGCTGTCCAGTTTCTCCTTCCCAGTGCAGATACCCTCAGTTTCCTCATTTACAGATTGGTGTGAAAATACACAGCCAAATGCATGCTCCCACACATCTTTTATGAAACCATCTTGCGGAAAGAATGAAAAATGCTTTCTTGTCTCAAGAAAATTATGGAATCCTTTAACATCATTTGAAGAAGCTGCAAAGGTCAAAGCACCATGGAGGACCTGGATGTCCCAGGTCTTATGATAAAAGAATGATGCAAGACCCATTTGGGAAGCCACAATCCACACTTTACCTTTTGGCTTTACAGAAACAAATTCCATTTCAGGCAGATATAACAACCATCTCAATTCTAAAACATATTTATCTTTGATTATCACAACATTAGCTTTGCTGTTAATGAAACGATAAAATATCTCCACAAACCATTTCAGGCCATCATCCACATTATTGATATAAATTGTTCTGAGCTGCTCTATGAAGGCAATGCAGATTCCATGGAGAGAAAACCATGAAAAAATCAGTTGTTCAAATTTTACTCCACCATATCCTTTCACAAGTATCCCAACCCAGGTCCACCTGAAGTGCAAAAGTAGCTGAAGAATCCCCCAGAAATGGAATTCTTCATCTGGAACCATGTGGTAGTAGAAGGGGATTTCAGTTTTACATTCATTACTTGGAGGAGGTCCGTATAGGAACTATATTTTTTAAAAAAAGATAAGAAAGTGTTTTACAAAAGAAATATGTATCTTCTGCAAATAAAGAGTTCTGAAATGTTTCAGAATATACTTTCACATTATTTATGCACATAAAATATTTGTGAGACTAGGTTTGGGGTAAAGAATAGAATAGAATAGAATAGAATAGAATAGAATAGAATAGAATAGAATAGAATAGAATAGAATAGAATAGAATAGAATAGAATAGAATAGAATAGAACAGAATAGAATAGAATAACAGAGTTGGAAAGGACCTTGGAGGTTTTGTAGTCCAACTCACTGCTTAGGCAGGAAACCCTACACCACTTCAGACAAGTGGTTATCCAATCTCTTCTTAAAAACTTCCAGTGTTGGAGCATTCACAACTTCTGAAGGCAAGTTGTTCAACTGATTAATTGTTCTGTCAGGAAATTTCTCCTTAGTTCTAAACTGCTTCTTTCCTTGATTAGTTTCCTCCTAATGCTTCTTGTCCTTACCCTCAAGTGCTTTGGGGAATAGTTTGACTCCCTCTTCTTTGTGGCAGCCCCTGAGATATTGGGACATTGCTATCATGTCACCCCAGTCCTTCTTTTCATCAGACTAGACATACCCAGTTCCAGCAACCGTTCTTTATCTGTTTTAGCCTCCATTACCCTAATCATCTTTGTTGCTCTTCTGTGCACTCTTTCTAGAGGCTCAACATCTTTTTTACATCGTGGTGACATTATAAAGAGGTATTAACACTTCACGTGATCTTGATTCTATCCCTCTGGTTGAGTTCTCTTCCAACTACTCAGTTGTATGATTCTCTGAATTTCCATCCTCTTTTTACTTAATTTGCACATTACTTCTGTTTCTTCAACAATGGAAATATTTCTGTCTATGAAGGAGGTTCAAACCATAGAGTATTTGTAAATTGCTAATACTAATGGTACAGTAGTTAGAATGCAGTATTTCGGACAAACTCTGCCCACAGCCTAGAGTTTAATCTTGACAGGGCTCAGTGTTGATTCAGCCTTCCATCCTTTCAAGGTTAGTAAAATGAAGACTCAGATTGAGGCAAAATGCTAACAAATAGAGTTTTGTAAAGCGGTATGGGTGTAATATAAATCTACAATGAAAACAATGTTTCCATGAAAGTGATTTATAACTTGTTATAAAGCAATATAACATATTTATGAATCTTGGTTTCTTGTCATAGACTGTGTATACTTTTAATTTTAAAATGTATTTTTTCAGAGTATTTCAAATTATTGAAGAATTTTGATTACATCAAACATTTTCTTTAGTGAATATCACCTATGAGGATGAAATGTTTTAAAAAGTGCTTTCATGAATACCATAATAATTAAAAACTTGATTCCACTAAACTCTGACATTTTAGATGTAGTCTTGAGAAGTTCATATTTTGTCAGTTAGCTAACAAAATATTTTAGGTTCTCCAGTCCCAATGGATTGTGGATAGCATACTACATGGGATAAAATAGTATAATAATATATATCCTAAATAAACTTTTCGATCCCAAATCCTTAATATGTACCCACATGGACACCAAACAGCACCAGTTTGGAGCAACACAAAAATCAATCACAAAAATCAATCACTACCACTTGCCATGCTTGTGAGTTCATCAAAGCCTGGCACTCTATAAGCAATTCCATAAACATTTGACCTACAACCAGCCAATGAACCCCTCAGAATCCAAATAAATCACACAGCCAACCAGAGACAGCACTGACCCTCAACCAACCCACGCAAGCCCCCTCATCAGCATTTCACCTCCCAATGACCTCACATAATGTAACCTCCCTAATCATAAGACCCATCACAAGACTTTCACTGACTCACAGCTGACCCATCACAAGATCCATCACAAGACTTTCACTTGGCACAACCACACCTGATCCATCACAAGACATATATATATATCTTTATTAACGGTCACAGACCAAAATGCAAGCATAACTACAGAAAAACATAGAGAAAGCAACATCACGAACAGCCGGCCACCAGAAGCCCCGGCCGAGGGGGGCCACAGCGCTCTCCTCTAATGGTTACGGCTCTTAAAAAATTTTTTGAGACCTGAGAGGTAGTGTATGAGGAGCCATCCCCTAAACAGTACAAGGTCAAATCACTAGCACTGGGCCCACAGAGAATCACAAGACATAATAACCATATGAAGCACTTATGAACAGATGAACACTGACATTGACATCCCCTAAATTCTGCTGAAAATGTTAATGTGCCTGGTAACAAAATGTTCATAAACGAACCCATAAACTCAGAGAGTAACCCTTCTCCCTCAAGGATTAATATTTCCAAGATATATTATTTCCCAAAATTTGGGTCCTGAATACATTTCTGGAATGGATCCTTTTCTCATTCATATATTACAAGAAATTTATTTCTTATTTCAACACATACTATTCTTAAAACTCTACTATGATGAGTCTTGTTTTGAAGTACTACAATGTTTAAGAGATGCATGGGGAGTGGGATAACCCAATTGAAATCCACATTTAGCCAAAGGAGTTCACTTTGGAGCCCTCACTTTGTCTCTCAGCCCAACCTATCTCATCTGGTAGTTGGAGAAAAATATAGGAAGTGAAAGCACGAGGTATGATCTCTTAAAAACCTGAATGGAAGATAGCATGTAAATCTTATAAACAAATGTAAATAAACAAATGCCAGAAACATTATATTATGTACTGCTCGTCACAATACCAACTTGCATGGAAGAATTACACAAATTAAAAACTTCTGCCCAATAGGGAATGTTTAACATTACTAATGATTAATTTTTAAAATTGACCTATCATTATATCAACTTCTGAAAGTGAATTCATATTGCTTTATGCTTTAATAAATGCATTTTCTTAAATATACTTCATACAGAAATGTATATGAAATTAAAAATATCTTAATGACTTACAATGCCTTCTATCTGAAAATACAAAGCAAAGGCAATTTATCATTAATACATCTTACTTGTGGAACTTTGAAAATGCCTAAAATATCTTCCATATCAAAAGAAATTGAAGGATCAAGAGTCCCAATGACGGATACAAGTTTGTTCAGGATGCCACACTTGTAGATGGGAGTGAATCGGTTCTGACTGGAGAAAAGTTCCATTGTAGCACGATATGTGTATTCTCCACCATAACTATCATAGATTCTGAAGCCCAAGGTGATGTTAGGTAAGAGCTGGATGTCTTCATTGATCCTCTTCACAGCAAATATTATAGTCAAAATATGTTGATAATATTTAATCAGGATTCTGCAATGGGAATTAGATGCTGTATTAAATGAAATTCTGCATCTAAAAAGGGCAGTCAAACTAAGTACTGTAAGAATAATGTTAACTGATAAATTGGTTACCAATAAATTTTCAGTGAAATCATTACTAGCTTTTTATGAATGTATTTGTTAAACAATTTTGAACTGAGTAAAGCATTTGTCCTGCATGTAAAATGGACATTAAGCTTAATTAAACATTAAGCTATGGAACAAAATTCTTTTGTCTTTGTCTGTAGAAGATTTTATTTTAATTGAAGAGATGGTAAATAAATGGCATGGGTTTTGATTTTGGGTTCCTTTATCTTTCTAAGTCCTATTTCAGAACCAATAAAATATTATTTTAACAGCACCATGTTTATTGAGTAGTACAGAAGTTGTAGCTGTTTATAATATCTTAATAAGCCATTGAAAAATCCTGGATTATTCCCCAAAACAGTTAAATTTTAAGTAAAATCCAAAAAAAATTGTATCCTAAAACAATAGTAGCAAAATGTGGGTTTGATGCAATACTTTTCTTAATATAGCTGTAAGAACTTTATATAATAGTGAAATCAGAATTGCAAAAAATACATTGCAAAAGCAGAATAAGTTTGTACTAATTAAATTACCCCAAGGAGATCTATTTATCTTCTCCCCACTCCAACAACCTTCAATACATCTTCAAAAGGCATATTTATTAATTGTTTTATTTATTGAGGTAAAATATGCTGTATCTCTGACTGAGTGGTATTATTCTAATGATTAAATATAACTTTTCTTTCTTTGAGAGTCAGTTTTAGAAGATAATGCTATAATCCTCAGAAGTGTGTAGAATCTATTAATCACTGAATAATTATTTTGATTCTCTACTCCTTTTATTTAAGGATCACAGAATCTTACTATCAGTTTCCTTTAAAAGGTACATTGAAGACATGTATGAGTAGAAAAAATATTACTTTGTTTAGATTTTGACAGTTATATGTTCAATATCAGAATTACATTTGATTCACAAAATAGGTTGATAAATTAGGTCTATAATAATATCAATAAAGAAAATAATAATAATGTCTTACAGTGGTTCACCAACAGCAGAATGCTTGGGAACTTCCTCAAAGCTTTCTACATCTCTACTTATGGAGACGAATGAAGTAATGCCACCAATAATGAGGTCACCTTCTTGAAAATATTTGTGAGCAATTGGGAAAGGGTCTCGGATTCTGCATGTCATTGGTTGAGCCTTGCAAGCTATATGTGACAATAATAGGAGAAGAATCAGTATCATCATGACCCAGTTGACAAGATTTCTGTCATGTAATGCTGACAAGTCTCCAAGAATAGGCAAGCTTAAATTAATCCATCTCTGTTCTTCATCATTTCCATTCTGCTCTGAATCATTTCGGATATATCATTGTGACAATGAGCTTACTTGCTCCTAAAGTCTAAGAACAACTTTTTTGAAACACGTGTAGGATATAAACCATCCATCAGCTCTTACTGCTCATTCTTCCAAGTAAACATAAGTTGCTGATAAGAGCTTTGAAAAGCAGCAAAGTTAATAATAATCTTTTTGATAATTATAAAGGAAGGGGAAAGAAAAGTGCAGCCTTTACATTTCCATTTCTCTGTGGAACTAAGGATATGCTTCTCAATTCTGAACACAGCATTAGCAATTCCATTGTTTATTTGCTGATGGTGAATTAATAGATTAGTAGTTGATGTTACATATCTTAGATATCTCAGGGTAGTTCCAGGATACCTTGACACCTTAAGGGCGTGAGTAGCCATCTGTTGGGTCTCTCAATTTAGGAAAAGATGCAATTGTCACATCATATGGAATGGGGAAAAGTTCCATCCTTGACCACAGCTATCCCACCTATTTAAACAGGAGTTCTGAGTCCAAGAGAACCCCCAATTTGTACATGAATAGGAAAAGCCTCACCCAAGAATATTGATGGAAAGTCTTCAGTTCTGGTAGGGTGGAGGGTCCAATGTCTAAAACACAAGTTAGAGCCTCATTAGTCTTGAGTCAGAGACAGTTTCTCCCCAGAAAAGCCAATAGTCCTATGACTTTGGATCAGGACTTCAAGAGCCTCACTTGGATGGTTAGGGGTTCCAACATTATGAGGGTATAAAATTTATGATACCAAACCCCAAACTGGTGAATAAACTTGCTCAATGGATCCATGAGTGGAACATATCAAACTCTATAGTGCTGCAAATAAAGAAGCTTTGGGAATGACTTCTCCCTCCACTTCACTACTAACTGAAAAAAAAAGAACCACAATAAATTCTGATCCCAGTTCCCAACTCCAGCAGCCAATTCAGAAGGATATGTTGGTTGATAATATCAAAGGCCATAGAGAAATCATGGAGCCAAATGATGGATGCATCACTTTCATTTCAGCTCCAACAATGATTAAGAACAAGTGCACCTTTCTTTAAAAGGTGTGTGTGCACACAAATTCATATACACACACATGTAGCTAGACAAATATAGATTTGATTCATTTTTCATAGGTTCCCTTACAAATGAATGTTGGGTATCTGTGGTGTTCACATTCTAGAACTGTGATGGCAAACTTGTGGCACACGTGCCACAGGTGGCACACGGAGCCATATCTGTGGGCACGCAAGCATTGCCCTAGCTCAACTCCAGCATGCATGCGTGTGCTGGCCAGCTGGTTTTCAGACCTTCTGGGCCCACCTGAAGTCAGGAAATGGGCTGTTTCTAGCCTCCAGAGGGCCCCCGAGGGGGTGGGAAAGGCCATTTTCACCCTCCCTAGGCTCCTAGAAAACCTCTGGAGCTTGGGGAGGGTGAAAAACTGGCCTTTCAGTCCCACTGGAAGTTAGGAAATGGGCTGTTTCTGTCCTCCAGAGGACGTCCAGGGGGGAGGCTGTTTTTGCCCTCCCAAAATCATGCGGAGGGCAAAAAACAGGCCTACTAGACCCACCATGCCTTCACATGCCAAGGAGCGCCGGGGGGTGTCACATGCTCGTGTGCAAGGGGCAGGGTGCATTGAATTATGGTTGTGGGCATACACGCACGCAACCCTCCTGCTCTCCCCCTGCTTTTGGCACACAACAACAAAAAGGTTAGCCATTACTATTCTAGAACTTGAGTCATATTGATAATAACTCTTCAAAGATCAAATGCATGAAATCAAATAATGCTGACCTTATTTTAACATTTTAGCAAAAGATGGAAACCTGAGGATTTAATATCTCATGGTATTTTTCAAAAACATAAAATAAGCATGCTATAAAGAAGTTATGAAATTGCATCTAACATGATGTACTGTACATATGTACATACATATGTATGTATTGGAATTGTAGAACTACCCAAGTTATGTTGGTCATTTATTGTCATTTATTGTCACAAATAATAACAAAAAAAAATCAGTACAGTAAAAAAAATGCTAAGAATCCTCTGTTGCCACAGAACTAACATGTCATAAACATTCAAAAATAACTTTTTCACAGAGTTTTAGCCCCAGAATATTCCAAGGCTTGTAAGAAAACCTAGATCATCTAGCTCTTTGGAAGGCCCAGGTTTATAGGACTGGGAAAGGGCATCCCAAAAGGTATGGCTGCTACCCAAAAGGTATGCTGCCTGTTCATGACAACATTGAAGAGATGGAACATGACCTGCATCCACTTCATCAATACAATGGACAGATATACTTCATGAGCTACAAAGAGGATTAGGACATTTAACCATAGGCACATGGCTACATGATTTCACCATGGATCCCCACCACAGCTGACCAATCAAGGCCATTTATCCTTAGCTGACCCTCTGCCAGCATTTGTCACACACGCACACACTGGTTGCCTGCCACTGGTCCTGACCAATTCATAGAGAGACACTTGCCCCCAGCCAATTGGCTGCACGGGACAAATAGCTGTGGATCTCAGCAGCAAATTTGTTTGTTTGTTTGTTTGTTTGTTTGTTTGTTTGCATTTCTATGCCACCCAACTCCCAAGGGACTTTGGGCGGCTTACAACAAAGAATAAAACAATGCGAACAATCCCATAAAAATGTTAAAAAGAAAAACATTAAAACATCAAAAACTTTAAAAGCGTTAAAACACATGCACTCCAATTCGTGGCTGGGTCTCGCAAGATCATTATAACAGATCAACGGCCCCAGGCCTGCTGCAAGAGCCAGTTCTTCACTGCTTTGCGGAAGGCCAATAGGGTGGGGGCGGTCCGGACTCAGGAGGTAATTGGTTCCAGAGAGCCGGGGCAGCCACAGAGAAAGCCCTCCCCCACAGGCCCGCCTGCTGACATTGCTTAGCTGACAGGACCTGGAGGAGACCTGTGGGATCTTACCGGTCGCTGGGAGCTATGTGGTAGAAGGCGGTCTCAAAGAGAGCCTGGCCCTGAGCCATATAGGGCTTTAAAGGTAATGACCAACACCTTGAATTGCACCCGGAGACCAATAGAGAGCCAGTGCAACTCACAGAGAATTGGTGTAATGGGGGTGTATCTAGGCGCACCCACTATTCCTCGTGCAGCTGCATTCTGGACCAACTGTAGTCTCCGAATACTTTTCAAGGGTAGTCCCATGTAGAGCGTGTTGCAATAATCCAACCATGAGGTGACAAGGGCATGAGTGACTGTGAGGAGAACCTCCTGATCCAAGTAGGGTTGCAATTGGTGCACTAGACGAACCTGTGCAAAGGTCCTCCTAGCTACAGCTGTCAGATGTTGTTCCACTCTCAGCTGTGAGTCTAGAAGGACACCCAAATTGCGAGCCCATTCTGAGGGGGGCACTTTCTCACCCCCCAGAACCAAGGATGGACAATCAACAAGTTTTTAGGGGGCAATACCCAGAACCATTCGGCCTTGTCTGGGTTAAGTCTGAGCCTGTTGACTCCCATCCAGATCCTCACAGCCTCCAAGCACTGGCACATCACATGTACAGCCTCACTGAACTGATGAGGGATGGAGATATACAGCTGGGTATCATCAGCATATTGCTGATATCCCACCCCGTGTCATCAGATGATTTCACCCAGTGGTTTCATGACGAGGGGCCTAGGGGTTGTCCTTTGTCCTCCTACCAGCACTGACTGTGATTGACCAGAGAGATAGGAGGCAAACCAAAATGGTGCCTCCTACTCCTAGTTCCCTCAGTCACCCCAGAAGGATACCATGGTCAATGGTATCGAAAGCCGCTGAGAGGTCAAGTAGCACCAAGAAAGAGGAATGACCCCTGTCTCGGGCACACCAGAAATCATCCATCAGCATGACCAAGGCAGTTTCCATGCTATATCAGGTCTGAAACTGGACTGAAAAGGGCCCAGATAATCTGTTTCATCCAATGACCGCAGGAGCTGAAGTGCCACCCCCTTCTCTACAACCTTTCCCACAAAGGGTAGGTTGGAGATTGGACGAAAGTTTTTTAATTCTGCTGGGTCCAGGGAAGGCTTCTTGAGAAAGGGCCTTACAACCGCTTCCTTTAAGGGAAGGATCCCTCCCTCAAGGATGCATTAACAAAAGCCTGGAGCCAGCCTCGTGTCATCTCCCTGCTGGCCAAAACCAGCCAGGAGGGGCACGGGTCCAACAAACAAGTGGAGGAACTCATCGCCCCTACAGCCTTGTCCACTTCCTCAGGAGTCACTGGCTCAAACTCCTCCCACACAATAGGACTAAGACCCACCCCTGTCATCTCGGTCAGTATTGCCCAATCAGAATCCAGGTCCATCCGAATCTAAGCGATTTTGTCCAACAGAAACTGTACAAATTCCTCAGCTCTACCCTGCAAGGGCTCCTCCATTCCCCCAACCTTAAGGAGGGAGCGAGTTACCCTAAATAGGGCCATTAGGCAAGAATCATGGATGCAATAAGTGTGGAAAAATGTGAACATTTTGCCACTCATATCACCACTAAGTAAGTCCTAACAAAGGCTCTTAAAAGTGTTCAGTCCGATTCGGATTTACTGGTCCTCCAGACATCTCTTCTGGAGTGACGTCTCTTCGTCACTAGGGTCTCGGCTGGACTGTGTACAAGGGAGTCAGGTATCTTCCCAAGCTCCTTCTGAAACCCCTCAGGGTCCATTAGGTGTCTGGGGCAGAACCACTTAATCGGCTCCGCCTCCCTGCGATGGAGAAGTGGCATCTTAAAGTCCAGCCTCAACAGGAAATGATCTGACCACAACAAGGGCAAGACCTCTATACCCCTTAATTCCAGATCTTATATCCACTACCCCAAGAGAAATACCAGGTCGAGTGGGTGTCCCCCCTCATGGGTCGGACCTTGAACTACTTGGATCAGGTCCATGGTTGTCATGGAAGCCATGAACTCCTGAGCCCCATCTGAGGATTCGCCAAGTGATTGTCATGCTGAGGGGTGGGACACTGCCTTCTGGTTGAATGTGGTGGCACTGAGTGAGGTGGGCAGAGCCTTGGGTGCCAGGGGGGCTGGGGATGCAGTGGTTGCTGTGTGGAGCAACTGGACTGCTCCTCTCTGCCAGGCACAAATTGAGGGTGCTCAGCTCCACTCTGCTATTTCTGCTGTTGCCACTGCCCATTGCATCCTGTCTGGCCTCGCTCTGCACCCAGCTCCTCTGGAAGGATCTGGCATTGCGAGGAGGAGCTAGGTGCAGAGTGGCACCAGGAAGGATGCAATGAGTGGTGGCAGCAGCCACTTCTAAAAGTCTTGGAAAGAAAGGCCCTGCCCCTGTCTGCTTCAAGCTCCACCAACCCGGTGCAGGCAACCTTGAGAGGGTGAGGCAGCTGGCATCATTGCTGGCTTACTTGCACATAACATTAGAATTAGCTCCAATTCAGAAACTCTGGAGGAGGGAAGCAATATGGCCTCTACCCCACACTGTTACATTTATTTTAAGATAGAATACTTCCAAAAAATTTTCTTCAAAATACATACATCATAAAATAATCCATAGAGTATAAATATCAATATATGAAAATAACAGAAATTTCAAAGAAGAAATACTACACAAGAGAAATAATGGATAAACAAACCTTTGTGTTTATACTAGGAACATTTTATTTCTGGGATTCAGTATTGATTTTTGTAGACAACTTTAATAAAATCATTTTTCCCCCTCAAAATCTGTACTGCATCCTTATATAGACCCATGTCCTCCTCATTTTTCAGATTTTGAATTTTAATACAACAATTACCAGTCTTGGCTTGTTTAAGAAAAAACCCTCCTAAAAATTCTGCCCTTCCCCTGCCCAAATTCAATGATTTAAAATGTGGAGAATAAAAAAGAAAATATAAAAAAAGAGAAATGATGATAATCTACAAAACCTTCATATCCTGGACATAAACTGTTTCAATTCTTCCACTTGGAATGGCAATGTAGAGCAGGGGTCCTCAACCTGTGGGCTGCAGCCCACTACCGGTTCACGGTCTATTCACAATGCGGGTGCTTGGGCCTCACTTGGACAAGTGTCATGGCCATTTGTATCCCCACTCATGTGAGCATCGCAGGTGCTTATGACCGCATTCACATGAGCAATAGGTGTTCATGCACATGCACATAACTATCCCTCCCACAAAATCATGATCTCTTCCCCCCCCCACCCCAATCTGGACATCAACCTGGAAAGGTTGGGGAACTCTGCTATAGAGCATTGCATACTAAAGCAACTAGACACAGGAACAGTTGTGCCAGCAATCTACTGTATACTTAATTCTCAAAGAGCTCTCTAATGTCTATGTATATTTATTCATGCTGTAGTATCATTATTTCTCAATACGTTCTTTATTCCCCTGTCTTATTGGTATAGATGATGATGATTCTGTTGTTTTGCATACACACTGAGGCCTTTTGCACCAGAGACAAATTCTTTGTTATTTAATCACACAGATAAATAAAGTAATGAATAAAGTAATACATACTGTATATACTCGAGTATAAGCCAATCCGAATATAAATCGAGGCTCTCAATTTTACCACAAAAACTGGGAAAACTCATTGACTCGAGTATAAGCCGGGGGTGGGAAATGCAGCAGCTACTGGTAAATTTCAAAATAAAAAAAGACTGGTCAAAAGTGCGAGGACCTGTCAGAAATTACTTTTTTCAGCCCTCTCGGTAGTCCTTTTGTGCATGTGGACTACTCATAGGGCTGGAAAAGTAATTTTTGACTGGTCCTCGCACTTGTGACCAGTCCTCGATCTTACAACTGTCCTTATATTTTACGTTTTTGCCCTATCTTGTCATCATTTCTCTCTCCCCCTCTCTTTCTCATTCTTTCTCTCTCCCCCTCTTTCTCTCTCTCCCCCACTCTCTCTCTCTCATTCTCTCTTTCATTCTTTGTCTCTTTCTGTGTCTCAGCCCTCGCCACCCCTGATTTCAAACCCCATAATGCTCAGTCTGCCTAAAGAATGACACCCTCTGTAGATTCACCCACCCAACTCCAGTGCCCCTATTCCCCAGCCAACTTGACGTCACTCACTGTTAGAGCCAGGAGCTGCACATTTTGAAGCTCATTCTGCCCTTCTGAAGACCCCAATGCTTTGAGTTTCCCTCCACCACCCAAGCAAACATCAGAGCCTTCTCTTGCAGAAGCAGAATTCAGCAGAGAAATGGAATAATGAGGGGCGGGATGGGAAGGAGAAGGGGTAATTAGCAGAATCCAGGCACAGAAATGGAAAAATGGGGGGGGGGGTGGGAATGGGGAGGAAAAGGGGTAATTAGCAGAATCCAGGCACAGAAATGGAAAAACGGGGTAGGGGGAATGGGAATGGAGAGGAGAAGGTGTAAGAAGACGTTTCCTTAAATCACTGATGCTCCCAACAATGAGTTTGGTGGAGATGTAAGGAAATGTCTTCCAGCTCTTCAAGATTGACTTTAAGCCTATAGCAAAAGTAGTGGAGGGGGGGGAAACGGGCGTGTGTGTTTATGTATGTCCCTCCCTCTGCAAGAACTTGGAGGTAGACGCTGCCCCTCTGAGGAAAAGAGGAGGCAGCGAAGCCCTGGCTGTCACCTGGGAGAGGAGGAGGGCATGATGGGAAGCTCCCTTCCCCGCAGCCCTGCAAAGCTTGCCTGCCTTCCATGTGGCCTGGTTCGGGGGCGTGGTCAGCCACCAATTGCTACCAGTACAGCAAACTCGCCTCAATCTCCGCTACCTACTCACCCGAGCCGGTCCAAAGCAGGAGCATTTCACCCCTGCCTCCCTGCAACCCCTAAAGCCAAAAAGGGGCACGGGGGAGGGGCGCTGCCCCCCCCCACACACACACCCCATTTTGGCTTTAGCAAGCCTCTCTGCAACCCCGGGAGCCAAAACGGTTGCAGGGAAAAAAGCATTTTTTTCGTGACTCGAATATAAGCTGAGGGGGCTTTTTTCAGCCTGAAAAATGTGCTGAAAAACTCAGCTTATATTCGAGTATATATGGTAACTAAATGAATAAATAAATACATTAATAATATTTAAAGTTTGGGAAAAGGCTGGACACTGTAGGAGAAAAATAATAGAAATAGGACAGTTTGTGTGTATTATTAATATTTTTTTCTTTATTAATTGTTCTTTGTTGTTGAGCTCTGGCCTAACAATAATTATGTAACATTTGGGGAAATATATGCACACCAACAATCCAGCACTGGAAGCCAAAATGGAGAAAACCTCCACAGCCACCATGTATTTGCCTTTGGTGCTCAGGTAGGATGGAACAAAGGAGAGCCAAACATTGCAGAAGATCAACATGCTGAATGTGAGGCATTTGGCCTCATTGAAACTGCTGGGGAGATTCCTGGAGAAAAACGCTACTGTGAAACTTGCAGCTGCCAGAAAGCCCATGTAGCCCAGGACACAGTAGAATATGGTAGATGAGCCTTCATTGCACTGCAGTATGATTTCCTCAATTTCTGAATGGGTGTCAATATCAGGGAAAGGGGGAAATGTGAACAGCCACACCGTACAGATGGCTGCTTGAATCAGGGAACCAGAAAGAACATGGAGGTGGCTAGTCTTCTTCCCACCCAGTTCCTCATCCTGGATCCTGGTTTGGTGGCCATGAAAGCCAGAACTACAATGATGGTTTTTGCCAGCATAGAAGACACAGCCACTGAGAAGATTATGCCAAAGCTAATTTGTCGAAGGAGACATATTATATTTCCAGGTGCAACAAGGAACTGCAGTGAACAAAGGAAGCAGAAGAGGAGGGAGATGAGCAGAACATAGGTGAGATTTCGGTTATTGGCCTTGACAATGGGAGTATGGTGATACTTTAAAAATGTCACCAGCACCAAAATTGTGCAGAGAGAAAACAAAAATACCAGAGTGACTAAAACTATTCCCATTGGTTCTTCATAGGACAAAAATGATACTTTCTTTGGAAGACATGAATCTTGTTTCTTATTTGGATATTGATCTTCTGGGCATTTGGAACAGTCATCCATGTCTGGAATTTAAATATAAATATTTAATATATGTATATACATTTGATAATCATACTATTCTTAGTATCAACTAAGAATCCTTATAACACATTTGACTTTCTTCTGTTGTACTAGGGACATAGTGAACATAAAAAAATATGGAAATTCTCTGCTAAGTGAGTAGTAAGTTACTTATGACTTCATTTCATGTTTCTCATTTATTATTTGTGCCTTACATTTTTTGACCTTATTTTTTTTTAGTTTTACTGTTACATACCTACCCCAAGATCCTCTAGAAACACACACACACACACACACACACATACTAAATGAACAACATTAAACAAAAATGATCATGTAGACATATATATGTCTTTCTACCTGATCATTTTTGTTTAATGTTGTTCATTTAGTATACTTAAAATGTTAATTTTTTATTTTAAAAATAAAATCTAACAATTTTAAATAGGTAAAATTAATTCTCACATCCATTAATACAAGGTTTGCTGAAGGAAAAAGAGGAAAGGTGTTCCCTATTCTCCTTTCATTAAATGTTTCTGAAGGTTTCTGAAAAAAGTGGAAGAGTTTGTGTTAAAGTTAGAATGATACATTGTTAACAAAATAAGACCACAACCCAATATAAGGGAAACAGAATAGTCTTCACACAGTTATAATTGTGATGAAAAGGTAACATTGTGACATTGATGAAAAGGTAACATTGAGTCCAAACCCCACTTTACAACCTTTGTGAATTTCTTTCTCAGTCATGCGTTTGCCTTTTAAAGCCAGTATGTGTTGTGCCCGATCCATTTTTTTCCTTCCCCACCTAGCAGAACAGAGAGAAGAAACTACCCCTTCTTGGCTTTTTTTTCTCAACAGTGAGCAATTCCCTAAAACGTGCTAAGCAGAAATTAAGAAGCTGTGGCCTTAAATAGTTGATGAGAAATATCTGGCTCACATTGCTGGGTGTCACTGACAAAACCCTAATCAGTTTTTACACTAAAGGCATTTGGTTGCTTTCTAAGTGGCTCACACCAACCTATACGCCAGGCAAATAGCCAGTGCCATTGTCTTCATTTTAGAATGTGTTCTACATTGTGACTGCTTTTCTTTTTGCAACCCTTTCCTCTCCAGTTAAAATAAATATAAACGTCAATTCTCTTCTTGCTAAATTATGGCAGCTCTGATATTCCAAAGAGTCAGTGAGTGGAGAAAATGTGCAACAGGTAGTCCTTGTGTAGTGCCTGCCTTCTTTGGCAAATAATTCACAGTTACAGTAGTAATTAACTTTGCTACCAATCCTTGCATTTAAGACCTTTTCGGGTCTATATGGAAAAGAAAAAACTGAAATAACATTATAAGCACTGTTGCAGTCTCACTTTGTGACTCCATCTCTTAATGGCAGAGTGGCGGGTCCAATTGTGATGTCAGACACAAAGAACCAGTACAACTCAGGGAATAGAGCAAAGCTGTTTCTTTGTTGCTGGGCACCTATTTATAAAAATCTCACCAAAATGACTGCATTTCCTTGGGAAACTGCAGATAAAGGCTTCAATAGCCTGGCACCTGATGTTTCCTCTCACAAAGTGACTCCATGCTGGAATGCCTTTTTATTCTCCTATTTCCTTTAGACAGCGATTTCACCACATGTTGCCACTAAATGAGAACCACAATTTTTTTACCATCTCAATTAACTGTTTGGGATTTTGTAAAGATTTTTTTTAAATAAATAAAAATAGTATCAAAAAGTTTTAGGTAACTCTAAAAATAAGTTAATGTGCCTTACAAATGATATATCGAGCTGTGGCGGTGCAGTGGTTAGAATTCAGTACTGCAGGCTACTTCTGCTGACTGCTGGCTGCGTGCAATTTGGCAGTTCAAATCTTACCAGGCACAAGGCTGACTCAGCCTTCCATCCTTCCAAGGTTGGCAAAATGAAGACCCAGATTGTTGACTCTGTAATATGCTTAGAGAGGACTGTAAAGCACTGTGAAGCGGTATATAAGTCTAAATGCTATTGCTATTGCTATATATGCTGTGTCACTTAGATACCCAACTCACATGAAGACTGTCCAGTTTATGCCAGCCAGTTTTAAACTCTTAACTCTGCCTGAAGCCTTCCTTTCAATTGGTTGGGGAATCTTTCTTTATGCAAAGGGAAAATCTATTAATTGGTAAACTATAATTCAGACCTCATACTTATGTTCATGGATCTGCCTTGTATGACCTGCAGAATTACAAGTTAATTTGTTTTACATTATCTCTTACCCTTCTGGATTGACATTTTCTCTTTGGGACATGGAAGACAATCATAGCAGCAAAATGGCTTCTCCTCTTGCTTTTTCTTGAAATAACCAGGAAGACAACTCTCAGTACACACAGAATCAGGTATGGTCTGCCCAATATATGAAAGAAGAAAAACATTCACTCATGTAGTTGGGAAAAAATGGAAAAATCATGACTGACTCAAATTCTGAAAATAAAGAGTGCTAATTTAAGGATTTGCATTTTTTTATTCTTCAGCCTCATAATTAAAACTGCTCAAGAGTGAATTATTTTTTTTTTCAATTCTACCAAGTATATAGGTAAACTTGTTTCATCTATACTAGGAAATATTTTATATTTGGGCCATTTCTCAGGGATGATTTTTTTTCAGTGGAATATATATATATATTTATTTATTTATTTATTTTATTTTTAGATTTCTATACCGCCCTTCTCCCTGGGGACTCAGGGCGGTGTACAGCCAAGTAAAAACACATAATATAAACAATTAAAAACCAATTAAAAAGAATATCTAAATTTGGCCCAGAATTTAAAAACCCCCCACTTTAAAATCATTTAAAAGGCTTCGCTTAGGCCAGCCCGGCTTGTTGGAAGAAAAATGTTTTAAGGGCCCGGCGGAAGGCACAGAGGTCATGGATTTTTCTTATCTCAGGGGGAAGCTGATTCCAGAGGGTAGGAGCTCCCACAGAGAAGGCCCTCCCCCTGGGGGTCACCAGCCTACATTGCTTGGCTGATGGCACCCCGAGGAGACCCTCTCTGTGGGAGCGCATGGGTCGATGGGAGGTTGTCGGTGGCAGAAGGCGGTCTCGTAGATAACTGGGCCCTATGCCATGGTGCGCTTCAAGGTGTTGGTTACCACCTTTAAAGCGCTCCATGAAGACCACTGGGAGCCAGTGCAGCTCGTGCAGGAGCGGTGTTATGTGGGAGCGCCATGTAGCCCCCGTGATTACCCGCGCGGCCGCATTCTGGACCAGTTGGAGCCTCCGGGTGCTCTTCAGGGGGAGCCCCATGTAGAGAGCATTACAGTAGTCCAGGCGAGAGGTGACGAGGGTGTGAGTGACCGTGCACACGGAATCCCGATCAAGAAAGGGGCGCAACTGGCGAATCAGGCGTACCTGATAAAAGGTCCCCCTGGCCACAGCTGTCAGATGTTCCTCTAAGGACAGCTGCGTATCCAGGAGGACTCCCAGATTGCGCGCCCTCTCCACGGGGGCCAAAGACTCGCCCCCGATAGTCAGCGATGGCGTCAGCTGGCTATATCGGGAAACCGGGAACCACAGCCACTCAGTCTTGGAGGGGTTGAGCTTGAGCTTGTTCCTCCCCATCCAGATCCGTACAGCTTCCAGGCACTGGGACATCACTTCAAGGGCATCGTTGGGGTGGTCTGGGGTGGAGATGTACAGCTGGGTGTCGTCAGCGTACTGATGATATCTCACCCCAAAACCACGGATGATCTCACCCAGCGGCTTCACATAAATGTTGAACAGAAGGGGCGAGAGGACCGACCCTTGTGGCACTCCACAAATGAGAGGCCTCGAGGTCGACCTCTGCCCCCCTGTCAACATAAACTGCGACCGGTCGGAGAGAAAGGAGGAGAACCATCGTAAAACGGTGCCCCCCATCCCCAACTCTTTCAACCGGTGCAGCATGATACCATGGTCGATGGTATCAAAAGCCGCTGAGAGATCTAATAGGACCAGAACAGAGGAACAACCTCTGTCCCGGGCCCTCCAGAGATCATCAACCAATGCGACCAATGCCGTTTCCGTGCTGTGCCCAGGCCTGAAACCCGACTGGAACGGATCCAGATAGGACGTTTCCTCCAGGAATTGTGGGAACTGTCGTGCAACCACACTCTCGACAACCTTCGCCACAAAGCGAAGGTTGGAGACAGGACGATAGTTAGCCAATATTGCCGGGTCCAGGGAGGGCTTCTTGAGGAGAGGCCTCACCACCGCCTCCTTCAAGGCGGCGGGGAAGTATCCCTCACTCAACGAAGCGTTAATAATTCCCTGGAGCCAGCCTCGTGTAACCTCCCGGGAAGCCAGTACTAACCAGGAGGGACACGGGTCCAATAAACATGTGGTCGCATTAAGTCTCCCCAAAATCCTGTCCACGTCATCCAGAGTCACAAGGTCAAACTCCTCCCAGATAACACTCTCAAGACTATTCCTCGTCATCCCGCCCGGATCTACCCAGTCAGAGTCCAAGTCCCGTCGGATCTGAGCGATTTTGTCATACAGATATCGTCCGAAATCCTCAGCCCTGCCCTCCAGGGGGTCCTCCCTTGCTCCCAATTGAAGCAGGGAGCGGGTCACCCTGAACAGGGCCGCCGGACAATTCTCTGATGACGCAATAAGAGCGGAAAAGTGATTAGACTTTGCCGCTTTTATCGCCACTAGGTAGGCTTTAATATGTAGCCTTACCAGTGTTCGATCAGATTCGGCAAGACTGGCCCTCCAACCGCTCTCTAGGCGTCTTTTTCATATATATATATATGTGTGTGTGTGTGTGTGTGTATATATACCGCCCTTCTCCAGGACTCAGGGAGGTGAACAGCCGAGATAAAACATAACATATAAAATTTTAAAAACAGTTTAAAAGACATTAAATAATTTCGGCCCAACAATTTAAAACACCCCAGTTAAAACCAATTTCAAATTAAAACCGAAAGGATGGGATCAAGCCAGCCTGGCTAGATGGAATAAATGCATTTTCAGGGCCCGATAAAAAGTCCAGAGGTCTGGTATCATGCGTATCTCGGGGGTAGGTCATTCCAGAGGGCAAGTGCTGCCACAGAGAAGGCTTTCCCCCTGGGGATCACCAGCCGACATTGTCTGGCCAACAGCACCCTGAGAAGGCCCTCTCTGTGCAAGGAAACTGGCCAGTGGGAGGCTATTGGTGGCAGAAGGTGGTCTCGTAGATACCCCGGCCCTAAGCCATGAAACACTTTAAAGGTGGTCACCAACACCTTGAAGCGCATCCGGAAGACCACTGGAAGCCAGTGCAGCTCACGCAGGAGAGGTGTCACATGGGAGCACCCCGTCGCTCCCATAATACCCCGCATGGCCGCATTCTGGACCAACTGGAGCGTCCGGGTGCACCCAAGGGGAGCCCCATGTAGAGAGCATTGCAGTAGTCCAGACGGGAAGTGATGAGTGCTTGAGTAACCATGCGTAGGGAGTCCCGATCCAGAAAGGGACGCAACTGGCGTTATCAGGCGAACCTGATAAAAAGCCCCCCTGGCCACAGCCATCATGTGCTCTTCTAAAGACAGCCGTGCATCCAGGAGGACTCCCAAGTTGTGAGCCCTCTCCGTGGGGGCCATAATTCGCCCCCAATAACCAGTGATGGCACCAGCTGGCTATATCGGAACACCGGAAGCCACAGCCACTTGGTCTTGGAAGGGTTGAGTTGGAGCCTGTTTCTCCCCATCCAGGCCCGCATGGCCTCCAGGCACCAAGACATCACTTCAAGGGCATCATTGGGGTGGCCTGGGGTTCACCCCAACGATGGGGTGACCCCAGAAAATGCTAATCACTTTTCAAGACACTGGAAAGTAACCGCTTACTTATAATACAAAATAATAATAATATGTTATTATATAATGTAAAAATAAAAATAAAGAAGAATAAACATTTTTCAGAGTTTTTTTTTAAAAAAAACAACAAAATTTAATGCAAAATACAGTGAAGCACTTGAAAGAGATCTTTGTGATGGTTCTAGAGCTAAAAGATATCTAATGAAAAGACATGACAAATGTTGAATGAAACTTCAGATGTGGAAAGTAACTATAGTCAACTGGTAGTAATCAAATTTATAGACAATGGTGAGCAATTAAAACAATTGTTACAGGTTAGTTTTTCTTACAACTTAGATTGGAGCTAACAATGCATACTGGAATGAAATGTGCAGAACCCAAGACTTGGAGGCATTCCAGAATATCTAATTTTAACTATAGCATTAATAATCTGTAATAATTACCTGAGCCAAAGATTTAATAAAATACATTTGTGCTCTATTTATTTGAAATTGTTTTTTTTTCATAATTTGTTTCAGAGTTAATTTTTTCTCTTTTTTCTCACTCATCTAAGAAAACCTTTATTAATGATTCATTATTAGTTTTCTTTTCTGCTAATAAGGCATATTATCTCTTATTATTTGCTAACAAGGCATATTAAATATTCTACTATCATCCCAATGCCGAAGAAACCTTCCATCAAGGAATTGAATGGCTACAGACCAGTTGCTCTGACAGCCAAAATTATGAAAACCTTTGAAATGCTAGTGCTGGTGCACTTGAAAACCATCATGGATCTGCTGTTAGACCTCTTGCAATTTGCCTACCAAGCAATTAGATCAACAGATGATGCTGTCAATCTGGCTCTGCACTACATCCTACAACATCTTGAATCTCCATAGACCTATGTAAGAATTCTTTTTGTAGACCTCAGCTTGGCATTCAATACAATCATTCACATATTCTTCTATCTAAACTAAATCAGTTAGCTGTGCCTGACCACACTTGTAAGTGGATCATAAGCTTTCTAACAAACAGAAAGCAGTGAGTGATGCTAAGCAGAATCACATCAGATACCTGTACACTTAGCATATCCTCACCCCGCCCTAGGGCTGTCTGCCCTCTATACTTCTCTTCTCTCTATATACCAATGACTGCATCTCAAAGGATCACTCTGTTAAAGTACTAAAGTTTGCAAATGATACAGATTGGTCTCATTCAAGACAATGACAAATCTGCATACAGATGGGATCATGGGGGTTGAACAACTAACCTTACAGTGTGACCAGAGCAGCCTTGAACTGAACACACTAAATAATAATAATTATTATTATTATTATTATTATTATTATTATTATTATTATTATTATTATTTTATTTCTATACCGTCCTTCTCTCGAAGGACTCAGGGTGGTGTACAGCCTATTAAAATCACAAAGACAAACAACAATTAAAATAATTTAAAATTATTAAATAATTTCGGCTCAATATTAAAACCCCAAAAATTTAAAACATCCAATTTAAAATCATTACATTGATAGCCCAGCCTGGTGGAACAGCAGGGTCTTAAAGGCACAGTGAAATACCCTGAGGTCAGTGATCTTACGCATTTCTGAGGGCAGTTCATTCCATGGGGCTGGGGCTCCCACAGAGAAGGCACAAGGAGTTGCACCCATAACCACCTGCACGGCCACATCCTGGACCAGTTGGAGCCTTCAAGTGCTCTTCAAGGGGAGCCCCATGTAGAGAGCATTATAGTAGTCCAGCCGGGAGGTGACAAGGGCATGAGTGACCGTGCGCAAAGTGTCCCGGTCCAGAAAGGGCTGCAACTGGTGAATCAGGCAAACCTGATAAAAAGCCCCCTTGGCCACGACTGTCATATGCTCTTCAAAAGACAGCTGTGAGTCCAGGAGGACACCCAGGTTGCGAGCCCTCTCTGTGGGGGCAGTGATTCACCCCCAATAGTCAGCGATGGCACCAGCTGACTATATTGGGATGCCAGAAGCCACAGCCACTCGGTCTTGGAAGGGTTGAGTCTGAGCCTATTTCTTCCCATCCAGACCCGCACGGCCTCCAGGCAGCGAGACATCACATCAAGGGCATCATTAGGGTGGTCTGGGGTGGAGATGTACAGCTGAGTGTCATTAGCATACAGATGGACTCTCGCCCCAAAACCACAGATGATCTCACCCAGCGGCTTCACATAAATGTTGAATAGAAGGGGCGAGAGGACCGACCCCTGTGGCACTCCCCATGCAAGGTGCCTGAGGTCGACCTCTGCCCCCCTGCCAACACATACTTTAAGCAGTCAGAGAGGAAGGAGGAGAACCACTGCAAAACGGTGCCCCCTATTCCTAACCCTCTCAACGCTGCAGCATGATGCCATGGTTGATGGTATCAAAAGCCGCTGAGAGATCTAATAGGACCAGGACAGAGGAGCAACCCCTATCCCGAGCCCTCCAGAGATCATCCACCAATGTGACCAATGCCGTTTCTGTGCTGTACTGCTGCCTGAAGCCTGACTGGTATGGGTCCAGATAGATTGCTTCATCCAGGTGCCAGGGAAGCTGTCTGAACAATTCAGCCAGGTGCAGGGAAGGCTTCTTGAGGGGCCTCACCACTGCCTCTTTCAAGGTGGTGGGAAAGGCACCTCACTCAGAGAAGCACTTATAATCCCCTGGAGCCAGCCTCGTGTAACCTCCTAGGAGGCCAGTACCAACCAGGAGGGACACAGGTCCAATAAACACGTGGTAACACTAATCTTACTCAGAACCCTCTCCACATCCTCAGGAGCCACAGGATCAAACTCCTCCCAGATAATATTCTCAAGACCTACCCTCTTGTAATTTACCATCTTGTAATAATTTGTTTCTGGAATTCTGCACTTTGATATGGCCGAAGGGCTAATCAATAATTTCTAAAAACTGTAGAAATTATAGGAGAAGCTACACTACCACCACTCACAATACTAGAGAACACAGAAGCAACAGTAGAGACCTTGAAGTTTCTAGGATCTCTTATATCTCAAGACTTAAAATGGACACCTAACATCAAATAGGTCATCAAAAAAGCATAACAAAGAATGTCCTTCCTGAACCAACTCAGAAAGCTCAGGCTGCCCAAGGAGCTGCTGATACAGTTCTACAGAGGAATTATTGGGTCCGTCATCTGCACCTCTATAACTGTCTGGTTTGGCTCTGCAACCAATCAAGACAAACAAAGACTTCAACAGATATTTAGAACTGCAGAAAAAACACTTGATACCAATCTCCCTTCTGTTGAGGACCTGTATACTGCATGAGCCAGAGAGGGGGCTGTGAAAATATCTCCAGAGACCTCTTTCATCCTGGACATAAACAGTTTCAACTTCTACCCTCAAAACTATAGGGCTATAGGGCACTGCAGATCAGAACAACTAGATACAAGGATAGTTTTTCCCCCATGCCATCACTCTGCTAAACAACTAATTCCCACAGCGCTGTCAAACTATCTAAAAAGGCAGTATTATCATCATTATTCTCATCTTCCCTATTACCTATCTCCTTATCTTCTTATGACTAAAACTTTGTTGCTTATCACTATTGTTGTATATACAGTGAGAGCTTATGCACTGCAAACAAATCACACTTGGCCAATAAAGAATTCTTTGTATTCTATTATTCAGCTAATAAAACATATTCCCAAAAGCAGTGGACAAACATTTCCTAACTGTTTCCACTTTTCAGTTGTTTTAACAATCTACATCATGTAACATAAATGTATATGCAAACCCCATTCTCCAAAAATGGAGTAAAATTTCAACATCATATAATAACTCTAGAAATAGTATTCAAGAAATTGAATAGATGAAACATTTTGAAACTCTAATATATTATTAGGTATTAAAAAAAATAAGAAGGGTTCTCTATGATTTATGAATCTATTTCAGAAACTGGATTCATTCCAAACTTCAGAACAAAGCAAGCCTAGAGAAATAAAAAATAATATTTCATATACTGTATATGTGAAAATCTTTGTTGATTTTTATTTCTCCAATATTCCACGTACATATTAACAAGTAAAGCTTAAAAGCTTGCTTTGTTCTTATTAAGTTTTGAGTGACTCCAATTTCTGAAGGAGATTGTGTGTGTGTGTGTGTGTGTGTGTGTGTGTGTGTGTGTGTGTAAGTATCTCCAGGATCAGAAGATAGTTGTGGTGATAAAAGTAGCGGTTTTAAGTGACAGAAACATTAGGAAAAAGGAGTATGAGAAGCTGGAAAAGTACCAGGGCTTAAAGAATGAACTAAAGAGGATGTACAAGTAGAAATCAAAGTGGCCGATGATGGCAGGAATGCCCAGCAAGAGCTGGAAGAATAGCTCCAACAAAACCCAAGAACAATATCAAATTTCTTTCTAATATCAATTCTCTTTTATTGTGTCTAGAAAATATAGGTATATTTATGTGTCTGAGAGTGTGCTTTCTAATCACTCTTAAATGAGACAGTGCACTTTCTAATCAGAGAATCCCAACAATTGCTGAAACTAGTCCCTAAAGTTCTCTTGCAAATATTTTTGGAAATATTTTGCCATAGCATTTTTCCTAAGGCCAAGAGAAAATGACTGGCCCAAAGTCTCCCGTTTGGCTTCATTACTAAGGCTGTGCTCTAGATTTGCAGCTTAACCACTGCACCAAACTGGCCCTCATTCATTACAATTATATTGGTGTAAATACTTTATATATCTCCTTTGTTTTTTTAAAACTTCAACAGCAACATAGGGTATGAAAATCTATACTAATTTTTGTAATGATTAGATATAATTGCTCTTCAGAAATTTTGAATTTTTAACTTGTGGACAATTCCTCTTTCTGTCTTAAATTACATAGAATTAGTTTTAGGAAATTATCCCAATCATTTAAACAATATCACCTACATTAAGAACCTACTTGGTTGAAAGTGCTCGGCCAGTTGATGGCTTCGTCATGAATAGTGAACATTTTGTCTTCAGCAGCCCAGGGATCCAGCTTTCCAACTTTCATTCGATGGAAGGACTGGTTGTAGAATATGATCCAGTTCTCAATCTCTAATCCTGTAATAAGTTTGCCATTCTGGTCAAAGGAAATTTCACTCCCAACACTGTTGTTAAATG
Organism: Ptyas mucosa; assembly: GCA_012654045.1. NCBI lineage: Eukaryota > Metazoa > Chordata > Lepidosauria > Squamata > Colubridae > Ptyas > Ptyas mucosa. The sequence continues at coordinate 261,541 of WNWU01013525.1, forward strand.
AGACTCTTTTCAAAAAGAAGTGAAGCTGAATAAGAAACCAACATTCAAAAACAAACCATGTTTAATGTATGTATAGTGCATAGTTTTTGCTTCTCTGATGTTATTCTCAGTACAATCCACAACAGTTTAATGTTGAATATATTTTATTGGGTCCTATTCTATTTTTTGCTTATCTTTCTTTGTATGCAGGAAAGAAATACAATTTGTATGCAAGCTCGTTAGTTTCTCTATCTTCTCTTTCATGGTTAGTCTTCTGAAGACAATGTACAAAAGTTCTTCCATCTCTCACTTCTAGAGAAGTTTCTGGAAGTGATCTTAGAAACAGAATAATAAGTATTTCTGTTTATATACATATATCTTGACCTTTTAGATGCCTTTTCATCTGTTGCATTTTATTCACATACTAATTCAATTGATCTTATCTTAGGCTGTCATTTAATAGCCCCCAGGAAAGATATATTTTTGAAAGCCTTTTCTCATACAATGCAAAAATGCTTGGATTGAACTAAATATCACTGATGAAGCAAAATCCAATCATGAAATCACAGGCACATAATTTCTGTACCATCATTTGTAGTGTGGCCACAGTTATTTGACTACACTCTGCATTCATTATTCTTTCTTTTTCAAGCACAAAGGCAATGGCTTGTGGCTTTGGAAATATTTTCATCTTAAAAAAAATCAAATAGACACTTCTAGTTCTTCCAGCGCCTATGTATATTAAAGTATTCACTATTTGGGTTCATACCTTTATTGAGTAAAATGCTTGTGAGGATGTTTCTTAAAAGGGGCAATCAACTTGAACAAACAGTTCTTGGAACTCTAACAGAATTAAAGCTTCTTATATTAAATAGAGTCATTTTCTTCTCCATTTGGTTCTAAATGCTAATCTAAGTGGCTTCTTCAGTATGAGTTGGTTGTAGGAACCTAATACATGTTCTCCAGAGTGACTTTATTTCTCACTTTACCTTAATAGGCTCTGTAGGTGAGTAGACAAAGAGTCATTGGTATGTGAATGTCTCTTCCCCTATATTAAATGTTGCTACCCTGGTGGACTTTTGAACTGGTCTTAATCTTGCTGGGGACTGATGAAAGGGCAGCCTAACAAATAGAAGGCAAGTTGTGTCTGAAGCCTCTACCATGACTCAACTTCCAGACAATTTTATCTGGATGACTGAGAATCTTCAATGACATATTACAGGAAATAGTTATCACATATGCGGAAAAGGGACATATCCACTACAGCTATCAGGAAGAGAGGCAGAGAATAAGTGAGCTGGAAAAAATCAAAGTACAAAGAAAGTTTATTGAGATCACTAATTTCACAAAAAAAAAAGAGAGAAAAAGATAAAGAGCAAACCTAGAAGGCATTACTAACTTTCCATCAATATCTCACTGCTCTTTGTGGCCAAAAAGCTATGAGATGCTAGAAAATCAGTGCAATTCAAATTCAATTTCCAATATATTTGATTATTCATAAGAATTACCTGCCATGGCTGGAGATCCTGAAGACCAAACTTTTTGCCACTCAACTTTCGCCTATATTGTTGGTCCAACTTCATGGCATGTAAAGCATGTGCCACAGCATACACGGCATTGTATATACTGTAACTATGACTGGTCATCCTCATTTCAAACAAAGTTCCAGGAAGAGTCTCCAGTTTCTCCTTCCCTGTACAGACATCTTCCATTTCCTCATTCATAGATGGATTTGGAAACACACAACCAAATGCATGCTCCCATACTTCCTTCAGGAAACCATCTTCTTTTGCTGAGAAATGGTTTCTTGTCTGGAGAAAATGATGGAAACTTGCAATTTCATTTGAGTAAAGTGCAAAGCTCAGAGCACCATAGAGGACTTGAATATCCCAGCTCTTCTGATAAAAGAACGATGCAAGACCCATGTGGGAAGCCATGATCCACACTTTATCTTTTGGCTTTATAGAAGCCATTTCCATTTCAGGTAGATATAACAACCATCGTAAATTTGCAAGATCATTATCATTGATTATGATAGCTTTGGCTTTGCTGCTAACAATAAGATGAAAAGTTTTCAGTAGAAATTTCAAACTAGCAACATAATTTGTGAAATATACTGGTTTGAATTGTTCCAAGAAAGCAATACAGATTCTATGGACTGCAAATATTGAAAATATTAAGTGCTCAAAAGTTTTTCCACCAAGTCCTTTCACAAGTACTCCAACCCAAGTCCACCTGAAGTGCAAAAGTAGTTGAATAATTCCCTTGTAATAAAGTTCTTCACCTGGAACCATGTGGTAGTAGAAAGGGCTTTCATTAGGGGAAGACCCTGTTGAAAACTATGGAAATAAAAATAAAGAAAGAACATAGAAATAATAGAAAAATATAGTGAAAATATAATTGACAAAAGAAAATGTGTATCCACTCTAAATTAAAAGTTTTGAAACATGTTAGCATATCCTCCCATGTAGGTTCTTAGTATAATAACAATGGCAATAGCACTTAGACTAACATACCATTTCACAGTGCTTTACAGGACTCTCCAAGCAGTTTAGAGAGTCGGCATATTGCCCCCAATACTCTGATTACTCATTTTACCAACAGTTCAAGAGCCATGATTGTTCACTGGTTAATTTAGGGCCAGTCCTTCTTTCTTAATTAAGCCTACCTCATCTGATAGTTATAGAGGAATTTAAATGTAGCTCTTACTAACTGTCTCATTTAGCCACTATTTGGCATTAAAATAGTTTTGGGGGGAAAACAACTTTGCTGTGGATCATTGTATTAATGAATGTTGCAGTGTCCATAATCATGTAATCATGATTTCAACACTACACAACCAGTATGCATTTACAATCATCACAGCATCCAAAAACCACATCATTCCCATTACAAAGGCTTCACATCCAGATTCCAGTAAGAAGATTAAATGGAGAACATAGGAGTTAAATCACAATTAATCTTGTTGTGATACGAAGTCTTTCTTTATGCCCATGATGATTCACTTAATAATGGAAGTTAAGCTGCGGTTTTAAGACTGCCACAGTCATGTATTGTTTCAATTAGTGATTGTGGCACTTAAGTGGAGTTGCTAATCTTAATTGTGCTCTGTAAGTGAGGACTAGCTGAAGGAGGAAAAAGCACTATTTATGGCTCCTTGAGCACTTGAATGAAAGGCAGGATATAAATCTAATAATGGCATAAAATATGAATAAATAAACTTCAGAAACATTGCAGGTTTTTTTCTCATCACATTAGCAACTTTCATGTAACTGTTATTATCAATGGTTAATCTTTGAAACTCAATAATAGCTACAACACATTCTAAAATTCAGTTTGTTTTATTTTATGATATATTAAATACATTTTCTTAAACAAGCTCCATGGAGAAATGTACATGAAAGTTAGTTACATCTTAAAGTCCATAGAAAAAAAATCAAATCATTTTACCTGTGGAACTTTGTAAGTGTCTAAAATATCTACCAAAGAGATTCCTGGATCAATAGTCCCAACAACCGATATAAGTTTGTTCAAATTGCCACACTTGTAATTGGGAATGAATCTGTTCTGACTGGAGAAAAATTCCATTTTGGCATGATAGCCACCATACCTATCACAGATTCTGAAGCCCAAAGTAATATTAGGTAAGAATTGAAGCTCTTCATTGATCTTAATAGAAAATATCACGGCCAAGATATGCTGATAATACTTAGTCAGGACTCTGTAAAGAGAACTAGATGCTAAAATTCTCTACATAAAAATTATAGTACTTGAAGAAAAATGTCTTACAAAGAGATAATCATTCTTTCATATTAACTGAATAAATTAAGCCACAAATAAGATCTTAGAAGGTAATAGTCACTGATTCATGTTAATTGATTAATATATTATTAGTCATTATAAAAATTATGAAATTATTTTTAAGAGGAATAATAACACTGGGATTTTTCTTTCATTTTGCTATTGCTAATCAATTTTGATTATGTGAAGTTGCTGACCAGAATCATTGCCAAGCATGTAATATGGACATTAGGATTGTATTGGTGTGAAGTAAAATGAGTTTAATCACTTTTTCTTACACATATGGTGGCTTAATTTTAATGTGATTACAAAAAGTGGCAAACATTGCATACATTTAGAATTTTGGCTTAAACAAAGTATATAAAGACTACAGACAACTTAAACAATTCAAACATCTCTGAATATCAAAGAATATATTACAATTAAACCAACATTCAAAGAGTGTTTCCCCCCCCTTGAAACATCTGTAAACATTTGTGATACTGATGTAATTTTATGGCCTTGATAATCTTTGGTATAAAATGGTAGATTGGGTAGAAATTAGTTAAGAGAACTAAGAAAACTGAATGAGGATATTAACAATAAAAGAACATTAAGAATGTGTATTTCTTCTGTCTTGCTCCTTCCCTAGCACTTTCAGTTTATTAGAATATTATATCTGGAAGAAAACTGTATGTCTTATTTATTGAAGTAAATTATGCTGTATCTCTGACTGAATATTATTATTCCTTTAGTTTGGTGCAATTTCACATCTTCTGTAGAGTCAGTTTTAGAGTCTGATTCTGTAATTTGCATCCCAAAGGAAGGGACAGAATGTAGGGAGAGAGACTACACTCCAGACTACAAACATCACATTATTACCATAATTTTTTCAATAATTCATGGCTTGTAGATTCAGGCAAGATTATGGTAATAATGTGATGTTTGTAGTCTGGATAATCTTTATTGTAATGGTGGTAATGGAGAAGTTGGAAGGAAATAATTAAGAGAACTAAGAAAGGCAGAATGAGGTCAGATTTAGAACTGTAGTTCCCATGGTGAGAGAAGGGGCTGGAAGCGTGGGGGGAGGAATTATTTTCTTGTCAGAGACTACTAGCCACGAGATATTGAATAATTAGTTTGATTCTTTGCTTAATATGATTTAAGGTACATAGGTTCTACCTTTTGTTTTCCTTTACCAAGAACAAAGAAATAATTTACAAGCTGAAAAAAATCATCCCATTTAAACATAGCTCGGAAAGATTGTTTTTAATCACAAAGCTAATAATGAAACATATAATAGCCTTACTAAAGAATTTTATCTAGATTGATACAGACAATGGAAAGAAAACAGGATCTTACAAAGATTCACTAATAAGAGAATGATGGGGATCTTGCTCAAATCTTTCTGCATCTCTGGTTGGGAAGACAAGAGAAATAATGTCACCAATGATTAGGTCACCTTGCTGGAAATATCTGTGAACAATTGGGATAGGATCTTGGATGCTACATTTTATTGGTTGTGTCTTGGAAGTCCTATATGGCAATAGCAGTAGGAGAAGAATCAATATCATTATAACAAATATTAATGTCAATTTGACAAAGTTTCTCTCATTTCCACATGTCTTAAAAGTTCCCAAAATCCAACAATCTTGAACTGAATATCTTTCTGTTCTTCACAAGATTTCTGTAGCAAATCTTAGAATGTAAATGGCTCAGAGCAATCATTCTGATTGTTCTACCTGTCTCTAAATTCTAAAATATGTAAGTGTCCACCAACACTTAGTCCTCATGCTTCCAAGTGTAATAATTGATCAACCAAGAGATTGAGGAACAGCAAAGTAATAATAGTCTTTTTCATAATTATAAGGGGAAGAGAAAATTGCAACCTTCAAATTATTAATGGAATAGTAAGGATTGAATGAATCATCATATAATAAAGGAAAAGATTTTGAGATAAATTGAAGTTTCATGTGGCAAAATTCATGTAGTCTACTTTAGCCAGTCAAAAACTTTAGCAATTTTTTTTCAGAATATGTAAAGACATATATTTGCACTTTGTAAGAAAGTGCAGTTTTTCCCTTGTAGTTACCTCAACAGCTACAATGAAATCCTAGGAAGAGTTCTATTTGGCTTAAAAGGTAATTTCCTATTACCACAAGGAAAAATGCAAATATTTCTAAATATTGTTATACAAACATGACCTTAAAGCAAGAACTACTATGTTTCCTAAAAAATAAGCCATAGCCTGATTTTTAAACATATGCCTAATATAAGCCCTACCCCCAAAATAAGCCACAGTGAAGATTGTTGTCTGTCTAGGGCAGCGTGGCCAGCAGCAGAGGTGGCAAGGGTGAGGGGCCTGATGGTGCAGCATAGGTGAGTTGATTACCTGTCCAAGCAGCAGGGGGGCAGAGGCAGGGAGAGGCACACGATCCAGATGACTCACGTGGTCTATGGGAAAACTGAGAGATGGTGGGTCAGAGCAGGCAGCCATCCATAGGATGTAGGATGGATGCAGAGGTGCGAGGGTAAGGCAGGTGACCCTGATGCTCTGTACAAGTCACAGGCAAGCCAATAGATGTGAAGATGAGCCACCTCATCTTCACATCTATTGTGATGTTATGCAATGCCAAGTCCATGATAAATAAAGCCCCCCTCATTTGTGATCTTGTTCAGGAGGGGGGAGCGGACCTGGGGGGTATTATGGAGACCTGATTGGGCCAGGAGGGGGGGTCCCCCTCATTGAGATGTGCTTACCTGGCTTTCATGCATTTCATCAGCCAAAGACACAGGGGAGGGGCGGGGGATGGCGGTTGTCATTAAAGAAGGTCTTGGTCCAAAGGAGGCCACTGTTCCTCAGATGGCTGGATGTGAAGTGGGTCATAGGGTGCAGATGGGCTTGCTGGTTATGTACTGTTGTGGCTCCGACCCCTGAGCCCATCGTATTGGAGGAAGAAGACTCCAAACATGAAGGAGAGGAGCTGGCCAGGCCTCCCTCCCCTGGCCCCTCCTCTCTGAAAATTCCTCAGGTGTCGGCTGAAGGAGAGGAGATTGGCCAGGAGCCAGGTGTCTCCAATCGGTCGGAGAGTGATGAGGGAGACAAGTTGTAGCTGGACCCACGTCAGCGTCGGCATGCTAAACGATCACAGCAGATGAGGAGGCATGCCAGGGATTAAGCTGAGTCACTGGACCACACCCCACAGGCTATATAAAGGAGTGGGGTGGCCGTTTAGATTCTGTGATGGACAAAGTTAATTCTTGCAAGCTCCTTTGGTGCAAAGCCTCAGTCTGCTGAAGGATTGTGAATTGGACTGTTTTTTCCCAGCCAGTGTGTATTGCATTTGTTATCTGGTGGAGGAACACCCCCCTTCTTGTTATAGTAAAGAACTTGGCAGCCGGTTCCCGTAGTGCTGCCAAGCCTCTGATAATGGAACATTTGTGTGTGCCAATTGTTTAACCCTCGACTGTCTGTGTGGGTTTGTGTGTGTGGAGGATGGGGACAGAACACATACCTGGCTCCTTGCCACATGGCTGCGACCCTGCTCGAGCTGCTCAACGTTATAGCCGCGGTGGCGGTTGTTACCCCCAGGCTCATGTTCATAGGGGATTTCAACCTGCCATCCGTTGGTGAGACATCTGAGGCAGCTCGGGAGTTCATGGCTTCCATGACAGCTATGGACCTGACTCAGTTAGTTCATGGCCCTACTCACACGGGGGTAAACACGCTGGACCTGGTTTTTGTCTCTGGTCAGTGGATGAGTGATCTTAAGATAGGGGATATAACGATCGAGCCCTTGTCATGGTCAGATCACTCCCTCCTTCGCTTTGACCTTCGAACCGCCATACCCTGCCACAGGAAGGCAGAACCGATGAGATGGTTCCGCCCGAGGCACCTGATGGAACCTGACAGGATCCAGATGGAGCTTGGGCCATTCCCTGAGGCTCTGGCTCATGCCTCAACTGAAGACCTAGTGGCTGCCTAGGATAGGGCAGCCACTGGTGCTTTGGATCGGGTCGTGCCTTTGTGGCCTCTGACCTGGCGCCAGTCTCACCTGGCTCCTTGGTTTACTGAGGAGCTAAGGGAGATGAAGCACCAGAAAAGACACCTGAAAAGCAGTTGGAGGGCCAGCCTTTCTGAATCTGACCGAACACTGGTAAGGTCTCATATTACCTAGTGGCGATAAAAGCGGCAAAATGTAATTATTTTGCCACTCTTATTTCATCATCAGATAATCACCCAGCTGCCCTGTTTAGGGTGACCTGCTCCCTACTCCACCAGGGGGCGCAGGAGGACCCCTTGGAGTATAGAGCCGAGGACTTTGTGCAGTATCTGTATGACAAAATTGCTCAGATTCGGGAAGACTTGGACTCTGACTGGGTAGACTCAGGAGGGATGACGGGGGCAGGTCGTGAAAATGCTACCTGGGAAGAATTTGACCCTATGACCCTATGAACAGGATTCTGGACAGGATTCTGGGTAGACTGAGTGCAGCCACATGTTTATTGGACCCGTGTCCCTCCTGGTTGGTGCTGGCTTCTCAGGAGATGACATGAGGCTGGCTCCAGGGGATTATAAATGCTTCATTTAGTGAGGGTGACTTTCCTGCTGCCTTGAAAGAGGCAGTGGTGAGGCCTCTCCTCAAGAAGCCTTCCCTGGACCTGGCAGTGTAGGCAAACTATTGTGCAGTCTCCAACCTTCGCTTTATGGTGAAGGTTGTTGAGAGTGTGGTGGCACGACAGCTTCCCCAGTACCTGGATGAAACGGTTTAACTGGACCCATTCTTGTCAGGCTTCAGGCCTGGGTACCGCATGGAAACGGCATTGGTCGCGTTGGTGGATGATCTCTGGAGGGCTCAGGACAGGGGTTGTTCCTCTGTCCTGGTCCTATTAGATCTCTCAGTGGCTTTTGATACCATCGACCATGGTATCATGCTGCACCAGTTGGAAGAGTTAGGAGTGGGAGGCACTGTATTGTGGTGGTTCTCCTCCTTTCTCTCTGACCAGTGGCAGTCTGTGTTGGCAGGGGGGCAGAGGTCGACCCCAAGGCGCCTTATTTGTGGGGTGCCACAAGGATTGGTCCTCTCGCCCCTTCTGTTCAACATTTATGTAAAGCCGCTGGGTGAGATCATCTGTGGTTTTGGGGTGAAGTATCATCAATATGCTGATGATACTCAGTTATACATCTCCACCCCGGACCACCCCAACAATCCCCATGAAGTGATGTTCCAGTGCCTGGAGGCCGTACGGATCTGGATGGGGAGTAACAGGCTTAGACTCAACCCATCCAAGACTGAGTGGCTGTGGTTTCCGACGTCCCGATATAGTCAGTTGGTGCCATCACTGACTATTGGGGGCGAATCATTGGCCCCCACGGAGAGGGCTTACAACTTGGGTGTCTTCCTGGATTCACGGCTGTCTTTAGAAGAGCACTTGACAGCCGTGACCAGGGGGATTTTTTATCAGGTTCGCCTGATTCGCCAGTTGCGTCCCTTTCTGGATCGGGACTCTTACTCACAGTCACTCATGCCCTCATCACTTCCCGCCTGGACTACTGTAACGCTCTCTACATGGGGCTCCCCTTGAGGAGCACCCGGAGGCTCCAGCTGGTTCACAGTGTGGCCGTGCGGGTGGTTATGGGAGCGACGTGGTGTTCCCATGTGACACCACTCCTGCGTGAGCTGCACTGGCTCCTGGTGGTCTTCCAAGTGCGCTTCTAGGTTTTGGTTGCCACCTTTAGAGCACTCCATGGCTTAGGACCTGGGTACACACGAGATCACTTTTTGCAACCAGTAGCCTCTCATCGGCCAGTATGCTCAGATAGAGAGGGGCTCCTCAGGGTGCCATCGGCCAAACAGTGTCGACTGGCGGCCCCCAGGGGGAGAGCCTTTTCTGTGGGGGCACCTGCTATCTGGAATGAGCTCTCCCTGGAGATACGGAGGATCCCAGATTTACGTACCTTCCGCCGTGCCCTCAAGACCTATTTATTTCAACAAGCTGGCCTGGCCTAACTTCCCTTTTAATTGTAACTTTTAAAATTGGTTTTAAAACATTAGGGGTGTTTTAAATTGTTTTGGGCCAAATTATTTAATGGGTTTTTATATTGTCTTTTAAATTTTGTAATTTGTGTGTTTTATCTTTCAGTCCTTCAGGAGTAGGGCAGTATATAAATCTAATAAAATGAAAATGAAAAAATGAAAATCCTGTGTCCAACTGTCCACTCCATCCCACCGTCTCTTGGCTTTCCTGTGGCCCCGTTGTCTAAATTGTTTGCCTCCCCACCAAGCCTCTGCTGCCATGTGCTGTTGGGAGAGGTAATCAACTCATCTGCACTTCATAGGCTGCATAACCCCAGAGGGTACTGACCATGGGGCCAGACAATGCTGCTGCCAGACAATGTTGGCCCCCATGTGCTTGCAGCCTTTTGTGTGTGCACCACGAGTGGGGTGGGGTGGGGTGGGGTGAGGTGCCCAGCTGGGCTGATCATCCTGAAGCACAATTACCATCATGTTTTTCCAAAAATAAACCCTAGTGCTTATTTTGGAGTCCCCAAAAATATAAGACTGGGTCTTATTTTCAAGAAAACATGGTATATATTGAGATTTCCATAGTCCCTGAGTTCTACTATCAAAACAAAGAGGTGTTCGGGTTTGTTTAATCTCTGCCTTCATGAGATTATGATCTAATTAAAACACAGTTCTGAATTGGACCTAATGGTGCCACTTAAGAACAACAACAACAAAAAGAAGATTTTGAGTAGAATGCTCCCTAAATATATCAGAGCAACTTACATAGAAATTTCCACAGTTTAACCATGTTCAAATGAATGTAGTTAAAACTAATTTTTCAGATTATGACCTGGAAAAATGTGAAATATTGTGCCTGGGAGAAATCCCTGTTGTAATCCATGAACAAAATGTTAGGTTTTTTTTTTTACCTCTCTTTATTTTTCTACACGATCACTGCAATTTCTTACATATTTTTGCCAGCAGCAAATGTGGTTTTTAAAACTGTCCCTAAATAAATTACATGATTTTCTCTTGTTCAGCCAGAATTGACATTTCTTCTATGACTTTTTTTGAAGTAAACAGATGCCCACCGGGGGGGGGGGGGGAGAGATATTGAGGGGGAGGTTTCTTTATATACTGTGTTTTTATTGTTTGCAATCCACCTGGAATTGTTGTGTGTGAGTAGGTGGCTATATACATTTTCTAAATAAATAAATAAGTAAATAAATTCCAGGAAAAAATTAGATGTTACATTTTCCCAAATGTCTGATTTAATTGTTCTTTCAAGGTTGTTATTGTTGAAATGTAAGTGTCAGAAAAAAATTGCTATATTGGAAAACTTGTAACATAGTTAGAATTTCCTAAAATAGAGTTGGTGAAATTTCAAAATAAAGTTAGGGCATGTTATGGCTTAAAACTGGTGGGTTACTTTAGATGTGAACAACTTATTGTTAAAGGTTGCTGAAAAGAAGTTCATCCTAAAAGAACTGCCTCTTTTAGATATGCTGGAAATGTCATTCTCAACAATGACCATCTGTAGTAAATGCACTCTGTAAGAATAAGCAGTATGTATTCCCATGCAACTCTGTTCACTTTAACTAGCTTAATGGAAAGTTTTATCAAAACTAAATGTGATAAAAATAAAAGCTAAAATGAAGAGACTGCCCTTCATCCATTTAAAAACTTTTTAGACTTTCTCTTTATTATGTGTTCTGGAATCTTTAAATCAGTATCTCTTTCTTGTTTCTTGCTTGTAATCCTAAAAAAAACCAAACTGAATTATCAGAAAAGATTTTAACTTTTTCACAGATAACTCTCTTTATCTGTAAATTTATTACTTTCCAAAGCAGTTAGGAAGTAAGAATTGCCGGGCTTAATATCCATCTTAGATTTTTTCCCCTAATCCTAACCTACTGAAATTTTAGAATTAACAACTGCCATAATTTTCTGCATAGTGGTCCAGCATAATGTACATATATCATACACCCAGAGATGTTTCCTGCCTCCCTATGTCCCATTGATCTCCTACAGCAGATACAGGAGTAACTGCATCAAGGCCATTATGCCCATTCCTACTTAACACTTTAAATACTCCTACTGGCCAATCTAGTGTTCCTCCAATTCCGTGACTGATCTTGTGTCCCTGCACAACCATTATGCAATATAGTGCTTTCTTCATTGGATCAGTACAATTCAAATATTTTCTGATTAATATGGACAAAGTTGTATTTGCCTTCAACTCTGCTACTTTTGCCTTAAAAGGACACATAAAGTCATTTTTCATCAAAATTCTCTCAATCTTAGAGCAGACAGAATTAATATTATTTAAAAAAATTGTCATTTGTTCCTATGTTGCTATTTTCATTGCACCCATTTATAAAGCATGTCAAGCATGTTCAAGCTTTCACATGACATGAATTGATTTATTTGTTTATAATTTATCAGTTATTTGTTTATTATTTCTTTATAATAACTGCTCTATAGATGGTTCACTTACTTGTATGTTTCATCTTAATTTGGTGCTGAAAAATGGCCTGAAAATGAGTGGGGGTGGGGTAGCCAGTGGTGGGATTAGCCCCAACTGGCTGAATCCTACCTCAGCCTTTGAGGTGAGTGGCTGGGAGGCAGGGCTAGATGTGATGAGTGGCGCCACCCATGCAGTCACATGATCAACCGTCCACGCCCACCCAGCCAGAGAACTGGTTGTTAAGTTATTCAAGTCCCACCACTGGCTCTGGTGGACTGGTGCAATAAAAATAACCTGGTTTTAAATGTTAACAAAAGAAAGATCAGTGTTGATTTTAGAAAGAGCTGGTATAGTCATACTTCCCTTTGCCTCCAGGCTGCAGCTATGGAGGTGGTCAATGTGACTTAATCTCTTCATACATTATCTTTAGTGAAGCATGCAAACCAGCATTTGCATTTCCTGCATCGGATGAGGAGAGCACATCTTTCTCCTTCTGTCTTGGTGACTTTTTACAAAGGCACGATTGAGAGCATTTTAACAAACGGCATCGCTGTTTGGTTTGGTGGTAGCAGTGCCTCAGCTGGAAGGTCCATATAAATAGTGATAAAGACAGCTGAGAAGATTATAGGAAGCTCACTTCCCATTACTCAGAATACTGCTTATAAGCACTATGTGCTTAGAGCTTGAAATGTTTTAGAGACCACACATACCCAGTCTATGATCTGTTTCTGTTGCTCCCCTCTGTGAGGAGGTTTTGAAGTATCTATAGCAGAATAACGAGATTTTGTAACAGCTTTGTTCCTTGTGCCATCCATCTTGTAAATTCACTGCATTTTTTTTTTTTGGTCATGTATATGTTTACATGTTCTGTTCCCCAGGCATCTGGCTCCACTGGGAACAGGCAGATAAACTCTAGCAAACAGGTTTTCATGCAGAGTATATTTATTTCGGGTATCCTCAAAACATAGACTTACAATCATGGTGAGTCAAGGTGAGGTTCATCCAAGTATTTCATAATCTATCCCATTTCCTAGTGTAAAATGACAGTAGTTCTGTCCCCCTGTTCAGAAAGCATCCTTCTCTCTTCTTAGTAGTTCAAAATGGCCTGGTCTTTGTTCTGCACCCAGGCAGAGAACCTCAGTGGCCAATCAGACACATAGATGTGGTCACATGTCATGGACTACATTGCCCATAATGCAATCTCTCTCTACATCTCCCACAATACAATCTCTTAAGGAGACAGTTCTTAATTCTTAAGGTAACTAATTCACTATAACTATCTGAAACAGCACACTCCCAGTAGTGGAATTATAAAATTCCACTACTAACTATCTACTTAACTGAGATAAACAAAGACATAGCAGAAAACAATGCAATGTAGCTATCTAAGTAAACAAGGTAAAACAAAGTAAACAAGGTTATAGCATCAAACAATTCAGACTTAACTATCTAATTGACTTTGAAGTGAGGTAGATACAAGGCATGCAAAGCTTGAGGTTCAGTCTTCAAGTTCTTCCTTTGCAGCCGTTCCAGGTTTGTGACTTGTCTGATGTAGAACTGCTTGGTAGAAGTCAGGAGGGGTCCTATAGCCGGTTGATACAAACCAATCCTATGATGGTCCTCCAAGTTCTGTCTTGAGGGCACATGGAGAGCCTTCTGGGCCTTTGACCACTGCCTGGGGAGGGAAGGTTTCGGAGGCATCCATTCCCAACAGGAGCAGGATTTCAGCTTCAGGATCCAGAGCAGGAAAGCGATTAGCAATGTGTCTCAGATGAGGTATATTGCTTCCTACCTCTGGCATCACAATTTGACTGCGATTATCTGGCAAAGCATCCCATTCTAGCAGTGGTGGCAATGTGAATTTAGCACTCCCATCTATTGATTCTATGCAGAATCTGGTAGCTTTCCTCCCCGCTGTGTGCTGTAACCCAATACATGTCAAAATTGTGAAGTGTGTTTCTTCAGTTTGAATGTCAAAGCGGTTGAAGAAAGCTGATTTGGCTAACGATTGGTTGCTCTGCGTGTCCACTATCACATACATTTTCACTGCTTCTTCTGGGCATCCAGCTGAATAGACTTTAGCTAGGCAGATCTGCTGGCATGAGCAAGGGGATGATGAGTCACCGCATACCAACATGCAGTTAACACTCGTTGTCGTATCTGGTGTGTTTCATTGTTGTGCTGAGACTCATTAGTCATAGGAGAGATAGAAGTCAACCGTGGAGTAGGAGTTGGTCATGATGTCAACTCATGGTCTAGATGCAGGGCGGTTGGGTGCTGGTCACTTTTGCATAGATAACATAGCACCTTAACTGTGCAAGCTTTAGCCATGTGGTCCGTAGATTCACAGCATTTGAAGCAGACTTTGTATTCCCTGATCAATGCCTTTCTTTCGTCCAGGGACTTTCTTTCTGAATTCTCTGCATCTATTCAGAGTGTGTGAGGTCTTGTGCAGTGGACAGATGGGTTCTTCCTTTGCTTTCTGATGTCAATGTAGAGCTCTCTTAGACAGCTTTACATTGGAGTTCTGCGTTGACAGGGAATGACCTCTGTGCTATGCACTGACACAAAGGCTTTTCCTCTTGTGGCCTGCACTGGGCTCTTGATCAGACCAAGGCTTTGGTTGGTTCTTCTGTTGGCAGAGGTCCTTTGTATTGTAAGTTTTTATTTTGTGGCTCATTGTACTTTTTCGACATGTGGCAACAAATTCTTGAAGGGCGGAGAAGGGTGATTCTCTGCCAAGGTTCTTTGCCCTGTAATTATCAGTCAGGTCAATCCATGCATCAACCAGTTTCGGTGGTAGTTTTTTAAGGATATAAGCCTTAACTGGATAGTTTCTCTGCATCAGATCTTTCTTTTACAGAATGCCTTTGAATCTTCTCTTCAAATGCAGATTAAGCTGGTTAGGCTGGGAGAAGCAACTTGTATCGTGCAAATTCAATCTCAGTGGAGATCATGTGGCTTGGTTTGCTTTGTGTTAAAATAAGGTTGTTGTTTTTTCTGTTTTACTGCCAAGGTAAACTTCTAAAGCAACATACACACAAACTTTGCAAAGGGATTCAAACATGCTGCCCTAGGCCCCTTTATAGCAGAGCAAACTTCTTAGCTAATACAAGAACTGCCTTTCCTCTTTTTTCAAAGAAGGGGGGGGGGCTATCCTCTCTATCCTTTTACTGCTAAACAGAATACTTTACTCAGTTAAATCCAAATGGAGTTTGGGATGCAAAGAGAAGGAAAGCACGTTTTGTCACTTTCGTGGCTAAGCAAAGCTCTCAATTAGATGCAAACAAAGTCTTTTTATAAGTTGTACGCAGAGAAGAGATGCATTTTTTTGGTTTTGTTTTGTTTTCTTAACTCAAACAGAATGTCCATCAATGCTCCAAAAGAAAGAAAGGGAGGGTCAGGCAGTCTACATCATTTTACTGTTCTGTTCCCCAGGCATCTGGCTCCACTGGGAACAGGCAGATAAACTCTAGCAAACAGGTTTTCATGCAGAGTATATTTATTTCGGGAATCCTCAAAACATAGATTTACAATCATGGTGAGTCAAGGTGAGGTTCATCCAAGTATTTCATAATCTATCCCATTTCCTAGTGTAAAATGACTGTAGTTCTGTCCCCATGTTCAGAAAGCATCCTTTTCTCTTCTGTAGTAGTTCAAAATGGCCGGGTCTTTGTTCTGCACCCAGGCAGAGAGCCTCAGTGGCCAATCAGACACACAAATGTGGTCACATGTCATGGACTACATCTCCCACAATGCAATCTCTTAAGTAGACAGCACTTAATTCTTAAGGTAACTAATTCACTATAACTCACTATCTGAAACTATCTGAAACAGCACAATACATTTAAACTAGATGTGATGTTTCTCTGTGTCATATATGTGCATGTATGTGGGTATATGCATATTTTGATGATCCATCTCCAGGCACTATCATGTCATCCCATTATAGACTACAAGCAACCTTTTTTCTTTTATCTGGAATTCGATCATGATTTTTAAGTAATGTGAATTCAATTAAATTTTGTTCATAATCTGAGCTACAGCTATCTATCTATCTATCTATCTATCTATCTATCTATCTATCTATCTATCTATTTATCTATCTCATCATCATCTGTAAGAAATAAAGGAAAAGCTTTTTTTGTTTATTATTATCTTCTCTTTATTAATTGTTCTTTGTTGTTCAACTCTGGTCTAATAATAATTATGTAACATTTGGGGAAATATATACAGACCAATAACCCAGCACTGGAAGCCAAAATGGAGAAAATCTCTACAGCCACCATGTATTTGCCTTTGGTGCTCAGGTAGGATGGAACAAAGGAGATCCACACACTGCAGAAGATCAGCATGCTGAAAGTGAGACATTTGGCCTCATTGAAACTGCTGGGGATGTTCCTGGAGAAAAAAGCTACTGTGAAACTGGCAGCTGCCAGAAAGCCCATATAGCCCAGGACACAATAGAACATGATAACTGTACCTTCATTACACTGTAGTATGATTTCCTCAATTTCTGAATGAGTGTCCATGTCAGGAAAAGGGGGGAATGTGAACAGCCACACCATACAGATGCCTACTTGAATCAGGGAACCAGAAAGAATAATGGAGGTGGCTAGTCTTCTTCCCACCCAGTTCCTCATCCTGGATCCTGGCTTGGTGGCCATGAAAGCCAGAACTACAGTGATGGTTTTTGCCAGCACAGAAGACACGGCCACTGAGAAGATGATGCCAAAGCTAATTTGTCGAAAGAGACATATTATATTTCCAGGTGCAACGAGGAACTGCAGTGAGCAAAGGAAGCAGAGAAGGAGGGAGATGAGTAGAACATAGGAGAGATTTCGATTATTAGCCTTGACGATGGGAGTATGGTGATACTTCACAAATGTTGCCAGCACCAGAATTGTGCAGAGAGAGAGAAAAAGTACCAGAGTGACTAAAGCTATTCCCATTGGTTCTTCATAGGACAAAAAAGACACTTTCTTTGGAAGACATGAATCTTGTTTCTTATTTGGATATTGATCTTCTGGGCACTTTGAACAGTCAGCCATGTCTAGAAATTAAGTATATACATTTATATATGTTATATATTGATAGTATTCTTAGTATGACTACATAGTTTGTTTCTGGAAGCAAGACTGGCTCTGATATTAACCGTCTGCCTTTCTATTATTGTATTTGGTACGTAAGGGAACACACAATTATATGAGAATTCTATGTTAATGGATGTACTTATTCATGACTTCATTTCAAGTTACTTATTTATAATTAATAATTAATATATTTATAATTAAGTAAGACTCGTTGAGTCTCCAGAGAAGGGTGGCATATAAATTGAACCAATAAATAAATAAATAAATAAATTCATCCATTACAATTGGGAAATTTCTATAACATTTGGGGAAATATATGCAGAACAATGAAGTGTCTTTGTGTATTTCTTTATTTTTATTATGTCAATATTTTACAAGGTCTTCTAGAGAACATTAATGAAGTTAATATGAATAAAAATAAATATAATAGGAGTCAGATGCTCAGTTTATCTGTCATATTTTTCAATGTTTATATTTCTGTATGATAAAATAAAGTTAAAAGTCATGTTCCTGAATACAAGATTTATTGAAGTAAAGGAGAAAAGGCATTCCTTATTTTCCTTACATTAAATATTTCTGAAGCTTTCCGAATCAAATGGGGTAGGAAATTGGGAGATTTATTGTTTAGAAGAGGAGGTTGTAATTACAATGTAAGAGAAGCTAAATGGTTTACAGATAGTCCTCATTTAATTACTGCATTGGATAGTAATTGCTCACAATTACCATGGTGATAAAAACTAAGTTTGTGACTAAAGCCCACATTAACAACCTTTGAAGAATCTCTTTTAGTCATTTGTTGGCCATTAGTGTCAGTTAGTACTGGTTGTCCTGTGCCTGAGAACAAGTCTTTCCATCACAGAACAGAAAGATTGCTTGAAAATCCTGAGGTTTTGTTTTTCTCCACAATGTAGCACTTCACTAATAAATGCTAACCACGACAAACTGAGCTCTGTGGCAGTGGTGAGTTTCAAAAAAATTTACTACAATTTTGTGAGCATGGCTTAGTGCATGTGGTATGGCTTGGTGCGTGTGGCAGAGGAAGGATACTCTAAAATCTCCATTCCGTGCCCACTCCAGGGGAAGGTTACTGCAAAATCCCCATTTCCTCCCGATCAGCTGGGACTTGGTAGGCAGAGAATAGATGGGAGGGAGCCAGTAACAGGTATTTACAGGTTCTCCAAACTACTCAAAATTTCCACTACCGGTTCTCCAGAACTGGTAAGAACCTGCTAAAATCCACCTCTGCACTGTGGCCAGTACTGTCTTCCTTTCAAAGTGAATTCCCCATTGTATGCTGGCTTATGCTCTTGCTATCACTTGTTGTCCAATGAATATAAATACAAATAGAAATTTTCTTGCCAAATATCCCAGTATTCGGATAAGCATTCCATAGAGAGGGAAAGTGGAGAAAAAGGGCCACAAGTAATCCTTGTTTAATGACTGCCTACTTTAGATACAACAGTAATGGTAATGAAAATGCAACTTTGTGATCAATCCTTGCATTTAAGGTCTTTTAAATTCCTTAACTCTGTCAGAAGTCTTCCATTCAATGGGTTGAGGAATCCTTCTTTATTGAAAGGTTTGAAATCTATTAACAAGTAAAGAAAACAAGTCAGGTGCCATAATTATATGCTCATGGATCTGCTCGGGGTGAGCTGTGGAACCATCAGTCAATTTGGTTCAGAAGGTCTCTTACCCTTCTGCCTTGACATTTTCTCTTTGGGACATCGAAGGCAATCATAGCAGCAAAATGGTTTCTCCTCCTGCTTTCTCTTGAAATAACCAGGGGGGCAGCTGTCAGTACACACTGAAATGGGTAGGGTCTGCCCAATAAATGAAAGAAGGAAAATGTTAGCATTCAGTCATAGATTTTGAAACAAAAATGGAAAATCATGGTTGACCAATATTTTGCAAATAAAGAATGCATATTGTAAGGATTTGGGATTTTTTTTTCATGAACTTCATTATCAAAACTACTGAATATTGAATCATTTTTTACATTTTACCAGTTTTACAGGTATCCTTGTGTATTCCAAATTGGGAGATAAGTTACATAAGACCATTCTCCAAAGGTAAAAGTATTTCAACAGAACTCCAGAAACAATGAAAACTTTTTTTTGAAAACACTGAAACATATATACTCTTATTGTTGGACAATGCAAAACTTTTATATAAAATGAAAGAGGAATTAGACTGCCAGTAGCCCATTGGGTCATTATTCAGATATATTTCATTTCCTAAACAAAGAATGACCACAAAAATGTGCATCAAAGGGCAAAAAAAGCAGTGGGAGTGATTGCTTTTTCTTTGTAGAAACTGGCAAGGACTATCAAAAATCTCCCTCCCTCCCTCCCTCCCTCCCCTCCCCTCCCCTTCCCTTCCCTTCCCTTCCCTTCCTAGGGGGAAATGACTGCTGCGGGTTGGGAAAGGAAAAAACTAATTGTTAAACTGGCTGGGAAAGTGTCACTGAATATTTGAAGATGAGAATCATGTGACTGCAGCAGTAGTTCAGCAATACTTCAGCAATATAACAGCAGCCAGTAGGACTAAAGCTGCCACAACTTTCCCAAATTTCAATTCCTCAGGACACATGGTTCCCAGGTTTTGCACATGTTCTGTAACTTAGCCCATTTGTGGTAGCTTGGTTCAAAAATGATGTTCTGTTTTGCCTCACAAATAGGTCATGATAACAAGAATCTTAATATACATAGTAGTATATATATACTGTAAAGTTACTGAACCAACATCATCCAATTGGCTTCATTTCTAAAACAGGACTCTTGACTTCTGGCTTAACTGTTTTCATCAAAATGGCTTCTCTACAATAACGTAGGTATGAAAACTTCATACATATTCTTTGTCTTTTTAAACTTGATAGCAACATATTCTTGGAAAACAAATACTGCTTTATGTAATCAGTTAGATATCCTGTTTTTCAGAAATTTTCAATTCTTACCTTACTGATAATTTCTCTTTAAATATTAACTGACACAGAGCTATTTTCATATCATCCAATCATTTCAGACAAACTCAACTATCTTCAGAACATACTTGGTTGAAAGTGCTAGGCCAGATGATGGCTTCCTCATGAATGGTGAACATTTGGTCTTCAGCAGTCCAAGGATCCAGCTTCCCAACTTTTACTCGATGCAAGGACTGGTTGGGGAATGTGACCCAGTTCTCAAGATCCAGTCCTGTAACTAATTCTCTATTTTCATTAAAAGAAATTTCATCGCCAACGCTGTTATTAAATGAGACTCTTTTCAAAAAGAAGTGAAGCTGAATATGGAAAAATATGCAAAAACTTTCAAAGTTCTATATATGGTACAGTACTATGTGATAACATATTCATCTTTTTATTTGAACTATTTTTCATAAGTGGCAGACCGCTCCTACTCTAATATGCTAATGTCTCCCTCAAGAATCTACTGTATATCTGTCAATCTTGATATAAAACCAATCTGTTATACTCTAACTTTCAATAATTAAAAGTAACCCAGCCCAAGAATATACATATATTAATATGCCAGAAATAATCAGCTTGCATTAATTTCCAATATCTTTAAGAATCTTCTTCCCTGATGTTATTAGAGAAAAACTGAGCCGAGAACACTAGACCAGTTTAATATCTAAAATTAAGGAGCTATAAAAAGAAGTAGGCAAAAGTTGAAATAACTTTTCAGAATGTCAATAGTATTTTTAATATTAAAATTGCTCAATTCATACATTTCTACACAGTAAATAATGAGGGGAAGTGAAAGAAGGCAAAAACAGTTGAGAGCAGTTTAAATCAAATTGAGACCACATGGGTGAACATGGATTTTGAGAAATAATGCAATTATGGTTTGAACAACCCAGGTCTTTAGATCGAGATATTAAAAAATAATGTGATTGAAAATTATTATATTCAGTGGTGGGATTTAGCCAGTTCGCACCACTTCGGGAGAACCGGTTGTTAACTTTCTGAGCAGTTTGGCAAATTGGTTGTTGGAAGAAATCATTAGGGCAGGGAACCAGTTGTTAAATTACTTGAATCCCACCACTGGTTATATTTGTTTCTTCTCTATGTCTTTTCTCTTCCTCACTCACATTCGGTGTCTCCTTCATTTTGCTTTTAAACAGCAAAAGACATTTGGTTGGGCTGCATATTGTTGTCTTCAAAATCTGTCTGTTAAATTTTGTTATTTGAGAACACCTTCAAGGTCTAATGCATAATTTGTTTTTCTAAATGTTTTTAAAAATCTGCTGAATGCATATTTTTTGCTTTTGTGGCCTAATTCTCTGCACAATCCACTTATAATAGTCTCTTTTCAATTACAGTATATTGGCTCTCATTCTATTTTCAGACTGTTTTTCCTTGTATGTAAAAAGAGAAATACCATTTGGACGTAGACTGGTTAGTTTATATTGTCTACCATGGTTAGGCTTCTGAGGACAACGGGCAAAAATTGTGACTTAGAAACAGAATAATAAATATTGTTTCTAGACATATATCCTGCCCTTTCAGATGCCTTATAATTTCTTACATTTCATTCATGTGCTAATTTAGTTGATCTTTGGTCTCTGATTCCACAGCCTCTTAAACTATGGATTTTTGAAAGCATGATCCTTCTCTCATATAGTATGGATGGGATTGCCAAATATTCTTTGATTCATCTAAATCAGGGATCCCCAACCCCCAGTTATGGACTGGCACTGGTTCACAGCATGCCAGAAACTGGGCCATACATACAAGCAAAGCCCCATCTGCAGGATGAGGTCAGCACACAAAATCATGCCCCTCCAGTCTAAGGAAAAACCTTTCTCCATGGAAATGGTTCCTGGTGCCCAAAAGGTTAGAGGAAGCTGATTTAAAGATGAATAAACATCAAGCTATGTATCCCAAGATTAAAAATTTCTCATTGTATTCATCATTTTGGACCCATACCCTTATTGACAGAAAATTTTCCGAGTGTGTTTTTAAAGTTAACTTGATCAAGCAGTTCTTGTAACTCAAAAAACCCTCCCTTCTGCAGTAAATAATTATTGTATATGTCTGGATGAGGGAGAAGATATAGGCAACACATACAGAATATGCCTACTACCTATAACCTACCAGGAAGGCAGGTAAAGAGTAATTGAACTGAGATGTTCAAAGCATGAAAAAACATTAAAATTACAAAATTCAAAAAAGAAAAGAAAAAAGAAAAAACCTCTCCAACATATACATCTCACTGTTCTCTGTGATGAAGAGGCTGTGAGATGATAGAAAACCAGCACAATTCAAATTCCTTTTCCAACTTATTTGATTATTCATAAAATTACCTGCCATGGCTGGGGATTCTGAATACTGTGTTTTCGGCCATTTCTCCTACATTGATGGTCCAACTTCATGTCATGTAAAGCATGTGCCACAGCATATACTGCATTGTATATACTGTAACTCTGACTGGTCATTTTCATTTCAAAGAAAGCCCCGGGGAGACTCTCCAATTTCTCATTCCCTGTACAAACATCATCATTTTTCTCATTCCTAGATGGATTTGGAAATCCACAGCCAAATGCTTGCTCCCACACATTTTTGAGAAAACCATCCTCTTTTGAAGAGAAATGGTTTCTTGTCTGGAGAAAATATTGGAATCCCTCAACTTCATTTGAGTAAGCTGCAAATGTCAATGCACCATGGAGACCTTGGATATCCCAGCTCTTATGATAAAAGAATGATGCAAGATCCACTTTGAAAGCCATAATCCACACTTTACCTTTAGGCTTTGTAGAAATCATTTCTATTTCAGGTAGACGTAACAACCATCTTAAATGTAGAAGATTCTTATCACTGACTATTATAGCATTGGCTTTGCTGTTAACATAAATGTCAAAGCTTTTGACAAGCCATTTTAAACCATCAAAAAACTGGTCAAAATAAAGCAGTCTGAATTGTTCTAAGAAGGCAATGCATATGCCATAGGAAGGAAAAATTGAAACAATTAGGTGTTGAAACGATGCCTCAAAGCCTTTTGTAAGTACCCCAACCCATGTCCACCTGCAATATAAGAGTAATCGAATAATCCCCATGTAAAATATGTTTTCACGTGGAACCATGTTGTAGTAGAAAGGGGAAAAGCCAGCCGGAAACTATGGAAATAAAAATTATATAGGTTAAAAAAATAGAAAGAGACACAAAATGAGTATTCTTTATATATTGAAAGCTCTGAAGTATGTCAGCATATTTTTCACATAATTTCTATAAAGAAATACTTAGGACACTATAACTGGACTACATGTTCCATTTATTCCTTCCAAATCTATAATTCTATGACTATCTGAATCTTGTTCCCTGAATTTGATTTTGTTAAAGAGACTGATATCTGAATCCCTGCTTTGTTCTTATTATTATATGTACTTGCTTAGTTAGGACACTTTTACTTGGCTCCAAATTCAAAAGACCATGATCAGCATACTACTTGGAAAACTGAAATAAAGCACAATAATGAAATAATAATTAAATAATACAATTTCAAATACGTACAACAATTTTATATCCATGGATTATATGTTAAGAAACTATACTCCTTTAAAATGTTTACTCTAAGTTTAAAAAAAAATCTGCCTTTCTAAAAAAGAAACTATAAATTCTACATTTTGCTTTACCCTATTTCACACTTGTATGAACTAGTATTACTTATGGGCTTCCTGGTACTATATCTCCAAGGAAAGTCCTATAAATTCCTCTTCAGGTATCTCTTTTTTTCTCCAGTTAATGTTAGCTATTGGGGGGAAAGGACAAAACATGATAGTGGATCCAACTCTATTCAGTAGGTAAGGACCATCAGTAGGAGAAGACACTGCCTATTACTCCTTGAATACCTGAATCAAAGGTAGATATAAATCTAATAATGTCAGAAAATAAAATAAATAAAATTCAGAAATATATATATTTTCTCATCACATGAGTATCTTTCCTGAGAAAGTACAGAGATCCAAAGCTTCTACCTAATATACTATTTTTAAAGCTTATTAACAGTTAATTTTTGAAGTTTTCCTATCATTGTAACAAATTCTTAAATGAGTTCACATTGCTTTATCATGTGTAAATACATTTTCTTAAGGATATTTCATAGAGTACATGAAATTAAAAATATTTTAAGGTCGTACAATTCCCCTCTATCTGAAAAGACAAAGGAAAGTGTGAATGACATATCGTTAATGCATCTCACCAGTGGAACTTTATACGGAACTAAAATATTTGCCATATCATAAGAAATTGCAGTATCAAGAGTCCCAACTACTGATATGAGTTTATTCAGGATGCCACACTTGTAGTTGGGAATGAATTGTTTCTGATTGGAGAAAAGTTCCATTGAAGCGTGATATGTGTATTCCCCACCATAACTCTCATAGATATTAAATCCCAAAGTGATATTAGGTAAGAGCTGGAGGTTTTCATTGATCATTTTCACGGCAAAGACCATAGTCAAGATATGCTGATAATATTTAATCAAGATTCTGGAAAGGAAATAAGGTTCTTTATTAAATAAAAATCTGCATGAGACAGGGAAATTAAATATCATGAAAAAACAGTGTTTTACAAATTAACAGATTAAGCTCTATCAAAATGAAATTCATTGTTTCATATTAATTGAACTACATATTATTATTAAGTAAAAACATTGTGGGATTAATTTTGATGGGAATAATGAAAGATTTTTTAAACTCTCTTTGCTATTTCTATGAAATTCTAACTATATGAAGATGACCAGAATTGTTAGTATATAACATTGTACAACTAGAAAGTAAAATTGGGAGAATTTTACCACAGTAGAGATGGTTTTATTTTAATTTAAGAGACAGGAAAAAATGGCATAAATTCCATACATTTAGAATTTAGTCTGGCTTCAGCACATTATATTTAGAAAATTAAATATATATTATTGAAGCATCAGCAGTAATGCTTTCATAGCACCATAAACTCTTGCTAAATAATGGAGGAACTGTAGCTTTTTCTATTATGTTAATTTAAAAAAATTAAACTCTGTAAGAGTAGAATAAAAACTGTACCACAATTTAATCAAAACCCTAACAACATCCGTAAAAATTGGTGTTACTGATCTAATGTCTCAATAATCATTGTTATAAGAACTTGTTGCAATAAAAAGAATGAAGGAAAATAAGTAAAAAGACTATCAAAAGCAAAGTGAAAATTTTACCCAAAAAAGTATATTGACAGTATATGACTCTGCTTCTGCTCCTCTGCCCCTCAAAACAACTCTTTCCATTCATAAAATGATTATTCATGAAAACTGCATGTCTTATTTACTGATATAAAATATGATGCATTTCTGACTGTACATCATTATTCCTATGATTCAATACAATCTTCTGTGCAGTCACTTTAAAGGCTAATGCTGTAATTCCCATCCCAAGGGAAAGGACTGGAGGATTGGGAGAGGGATTCCTGCCTTGCCTGAATCTACTAGCCATGAGAAATTGAATGATTAGTTTGATCTTTTAAAATTTAATTTAAGTACATAGTTTCTATCTGTTTTTTTTCCTTTATCAAGTACAAGAAAATACTTTATAATCTGAAAAATAACATAACATCATTTAAACTTTTACTGGGAAAGATTTTTTTTAAAAAAATCACACTAGCCCATTGTGATGCCTAGAATAGCTATACAAAAAATTTACATAGATTGATATATAAAATAATGTCTTACAAGGAATCAAAGGCAAGCAAATGATGAGGATCTTCCTCAAAACCTTTTATATCTCTGTTTATGAAGACAAAAGAAGTAATGGCACCAATTGTAAGATCACCTGGTTGTAAATAATTGTGAGCAATCGGGATAGGATCTTGGATTCTGCATTTGTTTAACTGAGTTTTACAAGCTATACATGGCACTTGCAGCACAAAGAGAATCGATATCATCGTAATTAATAATTATCCCAATTTGAAAAAGTTTCTCATTTCGATATAATGGTTAAGAGTTCCCAAATGTGGACTACGCTTGAACTGAATTTCTCTCTTCTACACCTGACTTTCATTCTGTAATGAATCTTTAAAAAACATAAATGGTTCTGAAAGATATTCTGATAATTGTATCTGCCCTTAAACACACAAATATGTAGCTGACCAATAGTAATTGGCTCTCATTATTCCAAGTATAATTGATCAATCAGGACTTTGAGAAGAAGGAAAGTTAATAGTAGTCTTTTTGGTAATTACAATGGTAAAAGAAAATTGCAACTTTCAAATGATTAATGAAATACTAATGGTGGAACGTACCAATAAGTCATTTTATAATGAAAGAAAAGTTTTTGACAGAAAAGGAAAATAGACATGGAAAATATGAGAAAATTCAAGCTTCATTCTAAAGTGGGGGGGGGGGGGGAATTAACAAAAAAATGTTTCAAACAATAAGAAAGTATAATCATTTCATCTCTTTGCACTATTTTTGCTCTTGCAGTTGCCTTCACAGCTGCAGTGAGTTCCTAGCAAAAGTTCTCTTTAGATTAATGAGGTCCTTGCCTATTACCAAGAGTGAAAATATAAACTATTGACAATGTTCATATAAACAGGATCTTAAAGCAGAAACTGTGTTTTTGAGATGACAGTTCTTGAGTTCCAGTTTCTTTTTTAAATTCAGGAAATGTTTTGGTTTGTTTAATCCTTGGCACTGTAATATTATGATCTAACTAAAAGGAAGTTTTAAGCAAGACCTGTTAGTGGCATTTAAGGGAAACTCGACATTTACTTGTGAGCAGAATACTTGGTTAAACATCTCAAGGCAATTCACATTTAAATATCCACCATTTAAATTCCTTCAATCAAATCAAAAAGATGGAACTAATATTAATTACAATAACCATTACAATTATCTAGAATGAATATTTATTGAGATATTCAGTTTTAATTTCCCAAAATGGACTGCTGATATTTCAGAGCAAAGTTTGCACATATAAAGTTTTAACACAGGTGGGACATTTTGGATATGTAACATTTATAAAAGTTGCTATAAAGAGTTCTTAAAGTAGGCCCATAGTACTTATAGACAAACATTGTTTTTAAACTATTTGCAATTAGTAATTGTCACAGCTAGCTCCATCTCAGAGGAATCTGAGATCATGGTACCTTCTCAGGGAGAACCTTAGAAAAAAAGCAAAATAAAAAAAAAGAATGTATCTATTACCACTGCAAACAGGAGGAAGAGTTATTACACACAAATTCCAATCGTGCCTTCTATAATTTTGTAAATGCCAAACTTAAAGACTCAAAAATCATTCCACCTCTAACAGGGCCAAATGATGAAGATTGTAATGATGATGCCATTAAAGCTAATCTCTTCAACACTTTTTTCAGTTCAGTCTTTGTCAACAGCAATGGCACCTCCCCGTCATTTCCTAGTCGTACCTCAACCAATTGCAATGGTCTAATCCACATTGATTTTACTGAAGATACCTTCATAAGGGCACTACACAAACTAAAGCCATCTATATCTATTGGGCCTGATGAAATATGCGCCTTCTTTCTTTAAAAGCTTTCCTCCGCCATAGCTGAACCTCTAAGCACCATCTATGAAGTATCTTTTAGAATGAGCTCCTTGCCTGCCATATGGTCATTAGCAACAGTCATACCTATCTTCAAAAAAGGTGACCCCAGCCTTGTTGAGAATTATAGACCAATCTCTCTTTGTTGTGTCATGTGCAAAGTCATAGAATCCTTCATAAACCAATCCATCACCCTCCACTTAGCGACAAATAACCTACTCTCTGATAAGCAATTTGGTTTCAGGAAAAATTTGTTCTGTAATCTGCAACTCATACATTGCAAAAACATATGGATTTCTCAACTTGACCATGGCAAAGTAATAGACGCAATTCACATAGACTTCGGTAAAGCCTTTGATTCAGTAGTGCATGACAAACTATTTCTGAAACTAAATTCTTATGGCATTTCCGGACCCCTGCATAATTGGTTAGCTGCGTTCTGTCAAACAGGCAACAAGTGGTCAAAATAGGCAGCACCCTATCAAATCCTGCACCTGTTAACAGTGATGTTCCCCAAGGCAGTATTCTAGGTCCAACACTTTTTCTGCTTTATATCAATGACCTACGTGATCAAATTATAACCAGCTGTGTCCTCTTTGCTGATGATGTTAAACTATTCAACACCAAGACAACTCTACTACCCTTCAAAATGACCTAACTATGTACCTGAATGGTCAAACAATTGGCAACTCCAAATCTCTGCTAACAAATGCTCAGTCCTGCACATTGGCAATAGAAATAAGAACATCAAATATTTGCTGGCTGGTAACGATCTAAAAGTTGACCCACACTCTGTCAAGGACCTAAGAGTACTCATTTCAAAAGATCTAAGTCCCAGAGCTCACTGTAACATCATCGCAAAAAAAGAAAAAGAAAAAAGAAAGCATTAAGAGTTGTCAATCTTATTTTGCGAAGTTTTCTCTCTGGTAACACTATACTCCAAACTAGGGCATATAAAACATTTGCAGTATTGGAAGAAGGAAGATCTACCTACCATTGAAGAATGGACATTAAAAGTAATGAATTTAGCAGAGATGGCTAAAATTTCAGCATATTTGAAGGACCATTCAAATGAGAGATATATATTGGAATGGAGAAGATGGATTGACTATATTCAAAATAAATACGGGACTAAGAAATTTCAAATAGCTTATGAATGAAGAAAAGAAGATATTTAAGGGAATCTCAATATTTAGTTATGTAAAGGGGAGTTAAAGAGCAAGAGGGAGAGTGGAATCTATAGGTAGTTTGTATATGTTAGCTTATGTTTGTTAAATTATACCTTGTATTTTGCTCTGGGAAGTCCAGGGGGTGGGGGGAGGGTTGGGTTGGGAGGGGGGAGGAGGGATGGGAAAACTGTTTGTAAAATTTTAAAAAACTTTTCAATTAAAAAAAAACACATTTGCTATACTTGAATACTGCCTGGAACCCTCACTGTATTTCATACATCAATACTTTAGAGAAGTATTTACTAGAAGAGTACTCAAATCTTCTGCTTGAAATAAAATTCCCTATTGCACCAGGCTTGAAATTTTAGATCTGGATAGTCTCGAATTACGCCGTCTATGTTCTGACCTATGCTTAGTTCATAAGATTATTTACGAAAATGTCCTACCTATAAATGAGTACTTTAATTTCAACCGTAATTACACAAGGGCTATCAATAGATTCAAACTCAATGTAAATTGCTCTAATCTTGATTGTAGGAAATATGACTTCTGCAATAGAGTAATAAATGCCTGGAACATTCTACCTGATCCTGTTGTTAGTCTCTCTAATCCCCTACTTTTTACCTCAAGCTATCTACCGTGGACCTTTCATGTTTCTTAAGAGGTCCCTAAGGGGGCGTGCATAAGTGCACCAACGTGCCTACTGTCCCTGCCCTACTGTCCCTATTTATATGTGTTTATGGCTGTTTTGCCTATTTGTAGCCTTTTATTTGTACCCTTTTTTTGTCATGTGTCCATGTCTATGTCTATATTGTTACTTGTTTCCTTATACTTGTTGACAAACAAACAAACAAACAAACAAATAATAAATAAATAAATAAATAATAAATAATAAATAAATAAATAAATAAATAAATAAATAAATAAATAAATAAATCTTCTCGGGGAGAACTTCCATCTCAAAAAGGAAAGCTCTATTCAGAGAGGAGATATAAATAAAAACACATTTTATACCTGATATGATAATTCTAAATATATTATTTTCAGTTTTGGTCTATGTAATGCTGCTTACATCTTTCAATATTTTAGGAATTATGTTTCCATGACCAGTATATAATAATTTTTTTCTGGCTGATATACTCATATACTCTGTTCTAATCCAAACATGAAAAATATGTTCAGACTTTATTACAATTCTTCTGAAAGCATCATCTTATTGCCAGATATGGCAAATGGAGCTATAGATCTTTTGGACCTCCACATTTCCCCTATTGGCATTAATATCACAGGCCTGCTTGCCTGACAGTTTTAGAAATTTCCTACTAGGTTTTATAGACCTCATTCTAGAATGACCTACCTGCTATGCAAAAAGAGAGTATATTTCTTTGGGGTTGTCAAATTGGCATTTCCAGAAAAAGAAACTCCTGGGACATATTTTTTTCAAGAGTATAATACTTTACTGAAAATAACTACATTGACACAGAAGAAGCAAAACTATCTCTAGATTTCCCACACAAATATGAACATCGTTATTTCCCCCTTTCCCTCTGAATCATCTATGAATCATTATGCCCACCAATCCCTTCTATTCATTTTGTTATGAGAAAACAGTTTGCCATGCTTCTAGAGATGCCTCAGTTGGCTAGATACCATCCCTGGCACTTTTGCATTCCATTCCATCACTGCCCCCTTTCTTTGTGAAGTTATGAGTGAAGGAGAAAATGTAGGTGAATCAGTCTTGACAGAGATGAGTCTGCACAAAAGATATTAAAATCCCTGAGCACTACCAATTATTTGCCATGGAGATAGATACCTCCAATATCACATTTTGGGAAGTGTTATTCAAGCGAGTTGACACTCATTCATTTTGTTTCCATTTGTGCTTTTTAAAATATGATGATATCTTCTGGAAATCACATTGCACTCTGTCAGAGACCATACAGACTTCTCAAATTTAGAATAATGGCAGATGGCTTGAAAACTGAACCTGTAGTCAGTTGTATAGTCATTTTTCTTAGATTGCTTAGATATTAAAATTAGTAAATAGCTATAATTATCTGCACATTGATACAGTACAATGTACACATATTTTTAGAGATGTTTGCTGCTATTTAGTCTCCCATGAATTTTCTAAGGCAGGAAGCAACAAGAGCAACAGAATCAACAGCAGGCGCATGCCTATGCAAACCCTTCAAATGTACCTTCTGGACAAATAAATGCTTTGACCACAGCACAAGGATTCTTCTTTTTTCAGGGTTGATACTATATTCCTACAGAACCAATATGCAGTATGGGTTGTGCTAAGATATGAAGATTTTCAGAAATTTGTGTTTCCACATTTTTATCTATCTATCTATCTATCTATCTATCTATCTATCTATCTATCTATCTATCCTCTTAAATAAGATAATAATCCTCTTAAAACAAACCACCTGGATACTAACTAATTCATGAACATTACATTTATTTTAAGCTAAAAAATTTCCAAGACTTTTCTGCTCAATATTTATACCACAAAACTACTTGGAAACTGCTTCTGGACTTTGTGCTTGAGATAGGGGGGAAAATGAAACTTTGATTTTGGGTTTTACCGATCAATAGGTTTGTTGTTATAGAAATGATTAATATATATTATTATGTAAAAGTAAAAAGTTGATGTTTGATGTTATTATCTTATTCTACTGCACTAAAGGGAGTTGGATATCAATGCTTTTTCTCCCCTGCCCCACCCTTTGCTCCATACTTTTCACTTCCCCTTTTCCTCATGTATTTTCCTACTATTTTCTTTTATATTTTTGTATTATATATCATAAACTAATAAATAAAATTTAAAAATATCTATACTACAAAGGAAATCCTACACTATAAATGACAAAGATCAAGAAATGTAAAAGAAGGAATAATACATGACAGAAATAAAGGAAATAAAAAGCTATGTGTCGGTGAATTAAGTTGCATTTTTTCATCGCTGCCATAATCAAAGAGAAAAAGGGGGGAAAAACCGGAGCTAGAAGTACAGTTTGAAATTTAGTGCTTGGCATTTGAGATAATGTCCTTCTCCCCCTCCCTTAATAGATAGGGTTACCCAGGTGATGAAGGGAGGGGGACATTCCTGTGATCTGAAGTAGTGGGCAGAAGAGACTGACTTGGAAGATGGCCAATGGGCATTGAGATATTGTGAGGCAGAAGGGAAGGGGTTTGGTTTCAGAGAATCAGTTTTGGCTGCATATGAGTTTAGGTCGGATCGTAAATTCTTTAATAAATGAGAGATTCATCAAAGACTTTGTGTTTGAGAATGAAATTTATTTGAGATTACGCCGAAACCTGACACTATGAATGTATCTTCTCTTGTTTTAACTATCCCTCTAGTTGCAAAAAGCAGGATTTCCAAACATGATCCTTGATGCCCTTCAAATATAGACTACGAACAAAGTTGAAAGTTATTCTCAATATCTTTCTCAATATATTTGTGTTTTCCTTTCTTTTGCTTTATACCTTTTAATACTTCTATTTTTATGCTTTTTTACCCTTTATTACTTATATTGATTGCTACTTTTTGTTGTTTTTTATATGCATTTTATATGCATTTTATTACACCTGTAAAGTGTAATAAAATTATTTATATTGCTAATGGTGGACTTCCTATTTTAAATCAGAACATTTCCAGGAATTTTCTGTTCAACACGTATGTTACAAAAAAGTCCTTAGAGTATGAATATCAGTGCTGAAGATAATGGAAGTTTAAAAGAAGCAATATTACACAAGTGAAATAATGGAAATGGAGTATTTAGGTTTATACTGTTAATATTTTTTGTTTCTTAAGGTTTCCATAAGGTTTTAGCACATTCCTAAACAAGAGCATTATAAAATGTGATCAATTTAGGTATCTTCATACCTTCCTACTATAAACTAGGAATAACTTCAGTTTTGATTATTTAAATAATTGCAACCCAGTCATTTTTTTCTCAAAACCCAAGCTGCTTCCTTAAATAAACATATGCCCTCTTCATTTCTCAGAATTTCAATTTTAATTGAAGAAATGCTAACCAACCATCCTTTACTCATAAACCAAAAAGACTCCAAATTTCTGCTGCCTTTCCAAAGACAGTGATTTAAAGTTTAGGAATTTAAAAGAAAGGATGGTAAAAGACAGAAATTTCGGTTGGGATTGCCCAATCAAAGTCCAGGTCCATCTGAATCTGAGTGATTTTATTTGACAGAAACTGCACAAATTCCTTAGGTCTACCCACAAGGGTTCCTCTATTCCCCCAACCTTAAGGAGGGAGTGAGTTACCCTAAATAGGGCACCTGGGCGAGAATCCATGGATGTAATAAGTGCGGGAAAACATTTTGCCACCCGTATTGCCACTAAGTAAGTTCTAACAAAGGCTCTCAAAAGTGTTCGGTCAGATTTGGATTTACTGGTCCTTCAGCATTGCTCTAGATGTCTCTTCTGGTGCTTCATCTCTCAGAGCTCCTCAGTAAACCAGGGGGCTTTCCTGGATCTGCTGCCATTGAGAGGCCGCAAAGGTGCAATCTGGTCCAATGCCCCAGATGCCACCTTATGCCAGGCAGCCACTAGGGTCTCGGCCGGACTGTGGACAAGGGAGTCTCCCGAAGCTCCTTCTGAAACCCTTCAGGGTCCATTAGGCATCTGGAGTGGAACCACTTAATTGGCTCCACCTCCCTGCAATGGAGGAATGGCGTCTTAAAGTCCAACCTCAACAGGAAATGATCTGACCATGTCAAGGGAGAGACCTCTATACCCCTTAAGTCCAGATCATATCTCCACTGTCCCGAGAGAAATACCAGGTTGAGCGTTTGTTCCCCCTCATGGGTTGGACCCTGAACTACTTGGGTCAGGTCCATGGTTGTCATGGAAGCCATTAACTCCTGAACCCCATCTGAGGAATCACCAAGTGATGATAGGTTGAAGTCCCCCAGTACCATAAGCCTGGGGAACTCCACTGCCAACCCAGCTATTACCTCTAGCAGCACAGGTAGGGCTGTTGTCATGCAGCTGGGAGCCCAACTGAACCCTTGAGTCCAACCTCAAGAGGAGAGACTCACACCCAACAATCTCTGGGGCAGGGATCCTGCAAGGACAAAGGCTTTTCCGGACAATAGCTGCCAGTCCTCCACCCCTTTCCTGGAGTTGCGGCTTATGCAGTATCTGAAACCCGTCTGGGCACATCTCTGAGAAGAGAAACACCCCCCCTCCTGGCCCAGCCAGGTCTCAGTTATGCATGCCAGGTCAGCCCCCTCCTCCAGGATTAAGTCCCGAATGAGGGGAGCCTTGTTAACAACAGACCTGGCATCAAACAGCAGCAGCCTGCGGCCAGGACCCTGACATCCCAAGTCACCAGGTATATGAAGTGAGCCCAGTGAACCAGAACCAAAGGGGCCGGAACAAGAAATTGCTTTGAGATAACAAGTCCTAGTTCCCTGAGAGCAGCCTACCCCTTGGCTCCCACCGTACCTACTCCTCCCAGTCATAACCATAATAATCCAGCTCTCCATCCCCCTAGAAATCCTCTTCCCCACCTCAGTGGCCCCCAACCTCCCTGGCAAGCAAGGCATCCCACTCATACCAAACTGGGGTTCCCATCTGAGCCCCCATCTGCTTCTGCTTGTACACTCAGCAGAGGGGACTCCATTCCCTGCCCCCGGCTCCCTCATTCTCCCTAATTCCAGCCACTCCAAACCAGTTCCTTCCATTCTAATAATTAAATTCTAACCTATCCTAACCCATTCACACCCACAAACACACGCATCCTCTCAGGATAAAATTAATATATCCAGCAACAAATGGATATCTCGCATCTCATCAGTGTAACGGCAAAAAGTTCCTCCGAGCTTGCCCAGATTTTGTTAGGGACGGTGACAGCGTTGTGATAAAACAGCTTCACCTCAATTTTAAGTCAACTGGGGGTAATTTTATCAGCCGCTACACATATATCAAAAACTCTTCTAAGAATTTACGTGTCCTTCCAAAAGTCACTGATTTAAATTTGGAGATTTAACAGGAAGGATACTGAAATAAAAAAAATGGAAATAGGATTTGTGTGTGTGTGTGTGTGTGTGTGTGTGTGTGTGTGTGATTATTATTTTCTCTTTATTAATTGTTCCTTGTTGTTTAGCTCTGGCCTAACAATAATTATGTAACATTTGGGGAAATATATGCAGACTAGCAACCCAGCACTGGAAGCCAAAATAGAGAAAACCTCCACAGCCACCATGTATTTGCCTTTAGTGCTCAGGTAGGATGGAACAAAGGAGATCCACACACTGCAGAAGATCAGCATACTGAATGTGAGGCATTTGGCCTCATTGAAACTGCTGGGGAGATTTCTGGAGAAAAATGCTACTGTAAAACTGGCAGCTGCCAGAAAGCCCATGTAGCCCAGGACACAGTAGAACATAATAGCTGATCCTTCATTGCACTGAATTATCATTTCATCTGTTTCTGAATGGGTGTCAATGTCAGGAAAAGGGGGAAACGTGAACAGCCAAACCATACATATACCTGCTTGAATCAGGGAACCAGTAAGAACAATGGTGAGTGCCAGTCTTCTTCCCACCCATTTCCTCATCCTGGATCCTGGCTTGGTGGCCATGAAAGCCAGAACCACAGTGATGGTTTTTGCCAGCACAGAAGACACGGCCACTGAGAAGATGATGCCAAAGCTAATTTGTCGGAGGATACATATTATATTTCCTGGTGCAACAAGGAACTGCAGTGAGCAAAGGAAGCAGAGGAGGAGGGAGATAAGTAAAACATAGGTGAGGTTTCGGTTATTGGCCTTGACAATAGGTGTGTTATGGTATTTCAGAAATATTGCCAGCACCACAATTGTGCAGAGAGAAAAGAAAAGTGCCAGAGTAACTAAACTTGTTCCCATTGGTTCTTCATAAGTCAGGAATGATATTTTCTTCAGAATACATGAATCTTGGTTTTTATTTGGATATTGATCTTCTGGACATTTTGAACAGTCAGTCATGTCTAGAATTTAAATAAATAAATGCATATATGTTTGTTCTATTGTCATACTATGTCACTCTGGCATTATCCATTTGTATTTCAACATAGAGAATTTAGGGATTTTATGCTAAGTGATGAAATGTTACTAATGAGTTCATTTCATGATACTTATTTATTACTTGTGCCATGTGTGTGTGTGTGTGTGTTACTAGATCAGTGTTCAAGCATTTTAGGGAGCATTATTGAAAATAATATCCCTGGAAATAAATTTATTAGAATTGTTCTCATATTAAATAATTAATGTTTAATGTTCTTCAGTTTTTATATTTCTGTATGATAAAACCAAATTAATAATAAAATCCATAAATATTAACTTTACTGAAAGAACTGGAGGAAAAGTGTTTGCTATTATCCTTACATTAAATATTTCTGAATCTTTCTTAATAAAGTAGAACCGAACATTGGAAAATTATGTTGTTAAAATGGAGTCAATAATCTCAGGGTAAAAGAAGCTGACTGTGGTACAATTAAACCTCAATTATTGACCTCTCCCCACCCAAGATGAAGTGACCATTCATCATCCTGATTGTGGTGAAAGAATAACAATTTGACCCATACTTGGATTTACAAATTTCTCTCCCTCCCTCCCTCCCCCCTCCCTCCCTCTTTTCTCTCTCTCTCATATTTGCCATTTGTAGTGAGTTAGTAGATGTTATCTACTGACTCATCCCCCCTTCCCCGTTGCAGATTACCTTGCAGTGAATATAAATGCAAATATCAATTCCCTTATTGCTAATTATTCTAGCTGTGGTATGAGCATACCAAATAATGGGGAAGTGAGGAAAAAGTGATTGCCTTGTTTAGTATCTATTCACAATTACAGCATGGACTGTGTCACCATTCTGTGCATTGAAGACCTTTGGAGATCTGTAGATAAACCAAAACTTGAAAGAACATGATAAACACAGTTGCCTCACTTAATGAACAAATGGCCAATACTATTTGTGTCTACTAAATGAAAACAACTTGTATTGATTTTAATCAAATATGTTAATTGCTTGGAATTTTATGAGACAGGAGCTTTCTTCTTTGGAAGTAATGTACAACGATTTTAGATGAATTAAAAAAAGGTACCCTGGAAAAGATGCTGGGTCATCTAGGCCCCAAAATCATATGAAGGCTTCAGCTAGTTTTAAACCTTTAACTGTGCCAGAAGTTTTCCTTCCAAAGTGTTATGGAAATTTCCGTTGTAGAAAGGGTAAAAAAACTTAATTGATAAAAATATAGTTCAGTTCCTGTATTTATATGCCCATAGGTCTGCTTGAGGTGACCTGCGGAACTGTAATTCAACTTAGCTCACAATGTCTCTTACCCTTCTGGCTTGACATTTTCTCTTTGGGACATGGAAGGCAATCATAGCAGCAAAATGGCTTCTCTTCCTGCTTTTTCTTGAAATATCCAGGGAGGCAACTCTTGCTACAAACTGAAACAGGTATGGTCTGGCCAATAAATGAAGGAAGTAAAATGTTAATCATTTATTTTGGAAAAAAAGTTGAAAAACCATGGCTGATCAATATTCGACAAATATTGTTGAACAATTATTCAACTTTGAGATTTTTTTTAATCAGTCTCATCATCAAAATTACTCGAAATTGAATTCTTCGTTCAATAATAATACCAATTATTATTTCTTTTTAAGTGGGAAATATGTTACAGTCAGGCCATTCCCTAGTGTTGAAATTATTTTTGTGGAACACAAAATATACTTTAGTTTTTATTTCAAGACACTGAAAAGTATCTTACAACTTGATAATACAAATAATTAAAGATAATTTTTTTCAGAGTTGTTTAAGTACAAAAAGAATCTAATGGAGAATACAATGAAGTAGTTCTGCAAGAACCTGGTGATTCTAGAGCTAGTAAATAAACATCATACCGAAAAGAGATAGTAAATATTGGGGGGGAAACCTGCATATGTGGAGATTAGCAATAGCCTACTAGCAATTGTGAGCAATAAAAACCATCAGTACAACTGAGATTTCTAAGTAGGAATTCCAAATTATTAATAGAAAAAAGGAGAGTGTGTATTACTCTCTCTCTCTCTCTCTCTCTCTGTGTGTGTGTGTGCGTGTGTGTGTGTGTGTATAATTGAATTACACTTGAATTTTTGGATACTGGAATTGGAAAAAAAACTTTTAAGTAGCAGTTGAATGTAGGAAAATATTCCTGAAGTAGCTTCCTAAATTGTACTTAAGAGCTAGAAGATTGATTTTAGTAATAGCAGGAACAAAACTAAAGTATTGGCCCTCTGTATATTCATGAAATATTAAATCATGGATGGCAAAAAAAATTATTACAGGGATAGCTGGAGTAGTAGCCAGAATCAATGACTTCTGAACATCTGGCAGTTTGGTTCTCAAAGAATTGATAGTTCAATAAAAAAAATCTTCATTAGAACCATGCATCCATTTCAACCTTTACTTCTCATTAATATATATGTGAAGTATTGGAGTATTGAAGTATACTGTATTACACACATACGCACACGTGTGTGTGTGTGTGTGTGTGTGTGTGTGTGTAAAGGATTTTTTGAAATGACCATCAGATCACTAGTATTTTATATACAGTATTATATATTCACACCCTCTGATGCTAAGGAGCTAGACATTCTACTCCCCCTCCCCACCTGAAAGGAACTCTGTTCCAAATGCCTTATATTAACTGTTGCTGGCCGAAATTAGGGGCAGAAGGAATATCGCCTTTGCCGTTGCTTTCTCAGGAATTGCAGCTACCTTGATTGACAGAGGCAAGATGACTCACTCTGTCTTCAAGTTACTCTCAACCTGAATCATTCTGAGTCTGCACGTTGTAACATCTCTAAGCAGAGTGACATGGCTCAGATGCTTTGAGAAGCCAAAGTTATCATGTGGGATTAGTGCACCATGACTCACAAAGGAAGTATTGAGGCTCTAAATAGGACGCTTCAGGACATTAGGGGCAGCAATCATCTTATGGTTGGAGTTACGGTGCTTTTGGCTGGTGACTTCAGACACATCGCCTGTTGTGCCATGAGGAACATGTGCAGATGAAGTCAAGGCCTGTCTCAAGTGATCCATCTTATGGCCTAAGGTCAAAGTTAACTCTCAAACTTGAGAGTTAACATGCATGTCACCTTTGAGCGCAGAAGAGTTTTCTAACTTATTACTTGAAATTGGTGATGGCAAGCTTTTGGAAGAGGAGGGAAGAATAACTATTCCAAGTCACCTTTGCAATGTTGTGAGAGATCTGATCAGCTTGACTGATATACCCCAACATTCATCAGGCTGGAGTCGATTGCGCTTCATGGCTGGGGAAAGAGCTATTTTCACTCCAAGAAATGACTTAGCCAACAGCATCTTTCTGCTGGAGAAGCTGTCCACTGAGCATATGAAGTATGAATCTGTGGACTTGGTAATGGAGGTTGAGGATGCTGTACATTACCCTATGGAGTTTTTGCACACTCTCAACCCACCAGGATTACCACCTCATGTCCTTTATCTCAAGGTTGACATTCCAATCATGCTGTTACTCAGTGTAACCCCTCTGAAACTGTGCAATGGCACCAGGCTTCAAGTGAAGACTCTGTACAAACACATAATCGAGGCCACGATTTTCACAGATGTCAATCAGGGAGAAACTGTTTTCATACCCTAAATTCCTCTGATCCCATCAGACTACCATTTCGAGTTCAAACATCTACAATTTCCCGTTAAGGTGTGCTATGACATCACCATCAATAAGGCAGAGGGACAGACTTTGAAAGTGGCTGGTGTGCATCTGAGGAGTGACTGTTTCTCCCATGGCCAGTTGTATGTGGCGTGCTCCAGAGTCAGTTCACCTGACAGCCCGGTCATCCTCCAACCAGAAAGCAAAACCAGAAATGTTGTTTACAGGGAGGTCCTGAGCAATTCATCTGAGGGAGGATTTGAAAGTCTATTCCATGCAAGTTATTAGCCTGACTACATAGACCAAAAAGCATCTCAATAATTTCAAATAAAATAATCTCCATGCAGAGCCTACTTGGTTGAAAATCTGGGGCCAGCTAATGGCTTCCTCATTAATTGTGAACATTTTTTCTTCTGCAGCCCAGGGATCCAGCTTTCCAACTTTCACTCGATGGAAGGACTGGTTGGGGAAAGTGACCCAGTTCTCAATATCCATTCCTGAAATAAATTTGCCATTTTGAT
Source organism: Ptyas mucosa (assembly GCA_012654045.1). Classification (NCBI taxonomy): domain Eukaryota; kingdom Metazoa; phylum Chordata; class Lepidosauria; order Squamata; family Colubridae; genus Ptyas; species Ptyas mucosa. The sequence continues at coordinate 301,772 of WNWU01013525.1, forward strand.
CAAAGGAAATTTCATCCCCAACACTGTTGTTAAATGAGACTCTTTTCAAAAAGAAGTGAAGCTGAATAGGAAACAAATATATGGGAAAAAATCAAGGTTAATGTATAGAATTATAACGTAATAAAGGTGAGATAAAAATGTAATATATAAATAAATAGCATATCATCATTTTTACTTCAAACATGTTACATAACTGAAAGACTGTTTCTTTTCTAAAGTGTTAGATTTTCTCTCAATCATAATTATCTGTGATACTTGATCCAAAATCATTCTTATGGTCTACTAATTTTCAATCATTAAAATAATGCAGTCCAAGAAAGCCAATCCAAGATATTTTAATATGCAAAAATATAACTTATTAGGGAAAGTGTGTTATTCAACAATAATCAAGCTTCCATTATTTTTGCTGTATTCTTAACAAACTTGTCTCTTGTTATTAGAGACAAAGTGATCAGGGAAGAACAGATCACTTTAATATCTAAAGTAACTCTTCAAATTAATCAACTCACAAAGGAATAGTCAAGGCTTGAACCATTGATGCATTTTTACTCAATAAATCAATAAAAATGAAAGGATCCATTTTCATTCTTTCTATAGGTTGCCATGATGGAAAAGGAAGATAAAGACTTGTTACTGAAGATTTCTTCTCAAATGAGAGTGATACTTACAGTCAGGTTATTAAATCATACAAGGATGTGTAGAATAATTAGGTCAGCAATTGAAGAGAAATTAAATAAATTGAGAGCAATTTAAGTCAGATTAAGAACACATATGAGCCTGGTGGCGCAGTGGACTAAGTGCTGTTAAAGTAGCACTTAAGTTGCCAGCTGCCTGCAATTACTGCAAGTTCAAATCTCACCAGACTCAAGGTTGATTCAGCCTTCCATCTTTTCTAAGGTAGGTAAAATGAGGACCCAGATTGTGGGGGCAATAAGCTGACTTTGTATAAATATACAAAAGTATGAAGGCTATTGCTTAACGCATTGTAAGCCGCCCTGAGTCTCCGGAGAAGGGTGGCATATAAATCAAATTTTAAAAAAACAAAAAACATAGAAGATCAATTCTGGAAAATACTGTAGATGTGGTCTGAGGAAATGATTGCTCTAGATGTTAGACCAAGAGATTGAAAAGTAGGGAAATTGCCAATTATGCGCTCTCTTTCCCTCTCTCAATGTATGTCTTCCACTTTCTCTCTTAAAACAGCAAGCTTCCTAATTGTCATATCTGATTTCCCCCCACTTCTCTCTCTCTCTTGTCTCACCCCCTCCCCTTTTCTTTTTTCTTTTTGCCTTTCAACAGAAATAGCCATTTGATTGAGCTTCACATTTATGCCTTCTTAGTCTTTTTGCTAAATTGCATTATTTCTCAACATCTTCTACATTTTATGCACAATCTCTTTGCAACAAACTTAAAAAATTATGGTGATGCTATACTTTTTGGTTGTCTGCACAATCCATAAATGTCTGCTTTTCATTACATTTTACAGCTCTCATTCTATTTTTTTGTCTTTACTTGACTTCAAAGGAGAAATACAGATTGGATGGAAGCTTGTTAGTTTCTCTACCTCATATAGCCATGATTAGGCTTCTGAGGACAATGGGCAAAAACTGTTGTATCTGCCATTTCTACAAAAGTTTGCAGAAAAGAACAGCAAAGATGATTGGGGACTAGAGGCTAAAACATATAAACAATGGTTTCTGGAATTGTGTATGTCTAGATTAATAAAAAGAAGGATTAGGGTGATATGATAGAAGTTTTCTAATATCTGAGGGGGTGCCAAAAAGAAGAGGGGGGGTCAACCTATTCCCCAAAGCACCTGAAGGGATAACAAGAAACAATGGATGAAAATTAATAAAGGAGAAAACCAACCTAGAATTAAGGAGAGGTTTCTTGACAGATAGAACAATTAGTCAGTGGAATGAGTTGCATCCAGAAGTTGTGGATGCTTCAACACTGGAGGCTTTTAGAAGAGATTAATTATTAGGAATAATTAATCAAAAGATAAAGAAGCAACTCCACCATATCATTTTACATATAGTAACAGCAGCACAAATTGTTTATTCCCAATGTTGGAAATTTGAAAATATACCAGCCAATGAGAGGATGATTCATAAAATGTTAGACTGTGCCGATATGTATATGAACTTCTAGTTCTATCTGATCCTAAACAGATAAAAACTTTATCATTGTATTCTCATTGGGCCCATTGACTGATATGCTTCTGAATGTGGTTTTTAAAAGGGAGACTTAACTTGAGCAAGAGGCTCTTGACACATTGACAGAAATAAAGCTTCTGATAGCAAATAGCTCCCATATATGTGAGAAAGGCAATAGGAAAAAACATCTCTATACTAGCTATAGCCTATCAGGAAGAGACCTAGAAAGTTAATGAGCTGGGAATTTTAAAGTGAAAGGAAAATACTTTGACAATTCCAAGTCCAGAAATGGAAAGAAAAATATAAAGCAGAAACCTGTAATACTTTACAGTTAGTCCTCATTTTAAGACTACAGATGGGAACAGAAGTTCTATACCAATATAGATTAAGCAATATAATTATTAAGTAAATCACTCCTAAATATCAGACAAGAGAAAGAGGAACCCACAATTGTTTAACAACCAAAGAACTAACTTAGGAAGAACTTAACTGTGTCAAACAGTTAAAAATGACATGTGTGATGTTTGTATTTCAGACTTGCAAGATTCTGTTAATGTAGCCTTACAATAATATAGATTTAGCTCATTTAATTGTGATCATATGACAACTGGGATGCCACTGCTGTGGTAAGTGCAATAACTGTTAGTAAGCTACTGTCCTCAGTGCTGTCATAACTTCAAACAAATGTTAAACAAATGCTTGTAAATCAAGGACTTCCTTTACTAACTTCCCATGTAGATCTGACTACTCTTTGGGATCATAAGACTACAAGATGCTGGAGATTCGGTGCAATTCCCATTTCCAATATACTTGTTCATTAATAGAATTACCCTCCATGGCTGGACATCTTGAAGACTGAGTTTTCTGCCACTCAAATTCCCCCTGTGTTGTTGGCTCAACTTCATGGCATGTAAAGCATGAGCCACAGCATACACTGCATTGTATATACTGTAACTGTGACTAGTCATCCTGATTTCAAAAAAGGTCCCAGGAAGGCTCTCCAATTTCTCCTTCCCTGTACAGACATCCTCTATTTCTTCATTCACAGACAGATTTGGAAATA
>WNWU01013525.1:305390-316126 GCA_012654045.1 Ptyas mucosa
TGTACAGACATCCTCTATTTCTTCATTCACAGACAGATTTGGAAATACGCAGCCAAATGCTTGCTCCCACACATTTTTGACAAAATTGTCCTCTTTTGACGAGAAATGATTTCTTGTCTGGAGAAAATGCTGGAATCCTTCAATTTCATTTGAATAAGCTGCAAAGCTCAGAGCACCATGAAGGAATTGGATATCCCAGCTCTTTTGATAAAAGAATGATGCAAGACCCATTTGGGAAGCCATGATCCATACCTTACCTTTTGGCTTTATAGAAACCATTTCTATTTCAGGTAGACGTAATAACCATCTAAAATTTAAAAGATGGTTATTATTGATTATGACAACATTGGCTTTGCTTTTAACAAGAAGGTGAAAGGTTTCAACAAGTGATTTCAAATTGTCAAAAAATGTGTTAATATGATTTGCTCTCAATTCTTCCAAGAAGTCGATGCAGATGCCATTAAGTGAAAATATTGAGACGATCAGGTGCTGGAATGTTCTTCCACCAAGTCCATAAACAAGTACCCCAACCCAAGTCCATCTAAAGTGCAAGAGTAGTTGAATAATCCCACTGTAATGAAGTTCTTCACCTGGAAGCATACTGTAGTAGAATGGGCTTTCATTTGAAAAAGCATCAATTGGAAACTATGGAAAACATTCAATAGGTATGTAGAAAAATAAAGATAAATTAAATTAATATTTTGAAATACTGTATGTCATTATAAACTTTCACATAATTTCTGGGCACAACATAGTTATGAGATTATAATTGGGTAGAGTATCATCCACTTTTGCTTAAATTCAAGAATAGCTTTTTTTTTTTTACTGAAATATATTGTTCATCACAATTTATTATCTCAATACTTTTCAAATATGATTCTTTCTTTCTTCATATCTCACAGCAACCTTCTTCCAAAGTTCTGGGTAAAAAGTGAAAAGACCTTAGTGAAAATCCTCAGTCATGATTGCTCAATGGTTAATTTTCACCCACTTTCATAACTGAACCTTCTTCAGCTGATAGTTGTAGATTAATATACAGGTGAGGCTATAAATCTCTCATTGTCACATATTGATTCAATTAAACACTAAGCTGCTTAGACTAAGAAAGCCCTATGACACCTTGAGCACCTGAATGAAAAGCAGAATATAAATATAATAATGAAATAAAAACAGTAATAAAAAGCAGAAACATTATATAGTTTTTTCCCATCACATTAGCAACTTACAGGAGAAGACTACAGGGACCCAAAATTCTTGACTAATAAGTAACTTTTAATTATCATTAACTTATTAATAGTAACTCCAGATTCTGAAACTGATGTTTTATTTTATGACATATTAAAAGTATTTCCTTAAATATAGTCATTGGAGAATTTTACATGAAGCTTAGTTATATTTGGGCCTCCTATATCTGGGCCGGGTGGCTCAGCAGACTAAAAAAACATTGTGATTAACACCAGCTTTCTGCAATTACTGTAAGTTTGAATCTCACCAGGCTCAAGGTTGACTCGGCCTTCCATCCTTTCTAAGGTAGGTAAAGTGAGGACCCAGTTTGTGGGGGCAATAAGCTGACTTTGTATAAATATACAAAAGTATGAAGGCTATCGCTTAACGCATTGTAAGCCACCCCGAGTCTCCGGAGAAGGGCGGCATATAAATCAAATTAAAAATTAAAAAAATTAAAAATTAAAAATTAAAAAAAAATATTTTAAGGTCTTGTTCTGTCTTACCTCTGGAACTTTGTAAGTTTCTAAAATATCTGCCATATCACTCGCAGTAGCTGGATCAATGGTCACAACAACTGATATAAGTTTGTTCAACAGTCCACACTTGTAGTTGGGAATGAGTTTTTTCTGACTGGAGGAAAGTTCCATAGAGGCATGATATATGTAGTCACCACCATAACTCTCATAGATTCTGAAGCCCAAGGTGATATTTGGTAAGAGCTGGATGTCTTCATTGATTTTTTTCACAGCAAATACCATGGTCAAGATATGCTGATAATATTTAGTCAGTAGTCTGCAACAGGAATCAATCAAATCAATTCTGTATCTATAAAGGACAATGAACCTAATTCCATGAAAAAGTATCTGATAAACTAATAATAATTCCTTCATATTAAGTGATTCAAGATTAATCTCCACCAAATTAATCATTTTGAAAATAATATTCAGTTTTATGTTAATTGATTTATATATTTTTACCCAGTGTAAATATTCTGGAGTTACTTTTAGGGGAATAGTCAGTTTTTTCTCTCTCTCTCTCTGCAATTTTTAAGCAATTATAATTATATGAAACTGACAAGCATCATTCCCAAGCATGAAACAATGTTATTAGTTTTGTACATCTTGGAAGAAACATTGAAATAATCACTTTTTCATAAAATAAATGTTTTCATTTCAATTTAAGTGACTGCAAAAATGGCTTACATTTAGAATTTAAACTGACTTTTAAAAATATGTGTGAAAGACTACAAGGAACAATGAATTTTATAAACGTATCAATGCTTCTTCATAAATTGTAGCTTTTTCTGTTACATTGACAAATATTCAAACTTCCTGAATATTAAGAACATTACTACAATTTAACCAAAATTCAGACTTTTTCTTCCTTAATAGCATCTGTAAAAATAGGTGGTACTAGCATGATATCTATGGCCATCATAATATTCAATGTAAGAACCTGTTCTAATGGAAAAATTGAGAAGAAAATAATTAAGTTGTCGAAGAAAGGCAAGTGAGCATTTTATCCATAAAGGAACATTGAGAGTACATGTCTGGCCTCTTCTCCTCAGAAAAAAAAAATCCTATAGTTCATAAGAATATTACTTGTGAAAGAAAACTGCATGAAGTGAGATAAAAATGGTGTATCTCTGACTGAACATTAGTATTCATTTGGTTCAAACAATGTCACATCTTCTGCAGAAACAGTTTTAGAGGCTTATGCTGCAATTCCCTTGGAAGAATTTGGGCTGGGGTGCGAGAGGTTTTTGTCAAGAGCTATGAGGTATTGAATGATTTGTTTACATTTTTCTTAAATTAGACATAGGCCTAGCTGTTGGTTTCCTTCACAACACTGCAGGAAAAGAAATTTTAAGCAACGAAGCTGATCTCATTTAAGCTTTTTCTGGAAAAGCTTATTTTAATTCCAGTAATGAATTAGGACATATAGAAGAGATGTACTAAATACTTTATCTAGATTGATATAGATTAATGAAAGAAAAAATATGTCTTACAGAGATTCACCCACAGAAGAATAATGAGGATCTTTCTCAAAGCTTCCTACATCTCTGCTTATGAAGACAAAAGAAGTCATGCCACCAATGATTAGGTCACCTGGTTGGAAATATTTGTGGTCAATCGGAATAGGATCTTGGATGTTGCATTTTATTGGTTGAGTCCTGCAAGCCATAGCAGTAAGAAAAGGCAATAGCAGTAGAAGATTCAACATCATCTTAATAATCCCAGTTTAATAAGTCTTCTCTCATTGCCATAAAATTCTTAAGAATCTCCAAACTTGAACTGAATCTATCACATGGCTTCCATTCTGTAATGAATGTTAACACAGACATGGTTCTGAATGATAATTTAAATTGTTTCACCTGTTTCTAGAATATCCACCAACACTTAGTCCCTATTCTTCCAAGTGTAATATTTCATCATGCAGGACTTTGAGGAAAACAAAGTTAATGATAGTCTTTTTGATAATTATAGGTGGATTTTTCATGAAATAGTAAGGCTGGAATATATAAATGTTTCATTCTATAACAATGGAAAAGTTTTTGAGATGAGCTGGTTACTCATGGCAAAGATGGACAAATTCCTGCTGACTTCAAAAGCCAGTCCATCTTTATTGCTCACCCCCACCCCACAAAAAATCCAGAACACTTTATACTCTATGCACAGTTCTGGTGTTGAAAAGGGCCAAGAGGCTGCTGCTGGAGGAAAATGACAGATGAATCCAACAGGACATGGGTCAGAGCTACAGTTATAGCAGTAAATGCAGAAACAAAGTACTTTCTCCACTGTTATTGCATCTATAGCATGTCACCTCGTGGCCCTGTTCAGAGTCACACAGTTTCTCTAGGGAAGGAGAGCTCAGAACTGTGCAGAGGACTTCATGCAACATCCAATAGACAAAGTTGAATGGATCAGTTGGAATCCAAGCAGATCCATTTGAGATGATCAAGGAGTAAATAGTTTGATCCTGTTGATGCTGTTCACATAAATCTTCAATTAGATCCTTCTATTCATTGGCTGACCTTGTGACATGTCTTTCCAGTCATGAATATTCAGACAGGCCTGCTGTGGGATCTTGGCTGGGTGGCATAGTCTTGACTGGTTTGATTCCTTTCTTCAAGGCTATGTAAAAGATGCCCAGGCTAAACCTGACAGAAGGCTCAATAGCATCATCAATCTTCAGTCCTTTCATGCAGACAAGAGATCTAATTCTAGCTCAGGGGTCAACAACCTGTGGCTCAGGAGCCACATGCGGCTCTTTGGGCCCTCTGCTGTGGCTCCCTGTTGGGTGATCCCACCACTGGCTGGCCCCACCCCTCGCCCTCCCCTCCCAGTCACTCCTCGCCTGGCCTGAGAAGGTAAGGGTGACAGCGGGGGATGGAGAAGTGGCCGGGGCAGAGAAAGAGGGATACAGAGAGAGGGTGAGAGAGGGAGGGGGGAGGGAGGGAGGAGAGAGAGAGATATGTCAAAAGGGTTTTGTGGTTCCCGGTGGTTCTCTGTGCTAATGACCGGCTGGGTAGGTGTGGTTAGGGGAGGGTCATGTGATTAGTGGAAGTGAGTGACATCAAGTTGGCCATGCCCATTTTATTTAAAATTATTGGCGATCTCCAGTAGACCATTGACGGTGCACAAAATCAAGAGATATAAAAACAAGGACATTAAATCAACAGACAGCCTGAATTACAATGTTCTAACAATGCTCTAACAAAATCCACCAACCAAAACAGAGTGTTACTCAAATAACAAACATCAACCCAAAATCTTGGACAAGACCAAGTTTTCAAAGAAACCTAGGAGATAGGATGCCATCATTAATTTAGGTAGCATGCTGAGGCTCAACAAGATAGAAAGCATGCATCCTAACTCTCACATGATAGCAATATTTAATGGAAGGAACATGGAACATACTGACTCAACTGGAACATATTGGCTGGACAGAAGCAATTGGAGACAAACAGTCTCTCAATTATCCAGGTTTTATGCTATTTGATTACTACTGATTGTTGAAATAATTGATAATCAGCCCCTACAGTATACACCTTTGGCCTAAGTAGAAAAGGAACTGCAGATGCAACTTGGTCACTACTCTGGTTGATTTCCATGTAGGTTTCATAATTCAAATTTTCATTTCGGTGAGGCTTGAGTATTTCCATGAACCCAAATATCTTATCATGTGGTCCATGGTAATTATCAGCTTTGGCCAATTTTGCTGTATATCATATGTCAACTTGAAATCCTAATCATTGAATGCATTGAGAAACCCTGCAGGGGCTTCCCTGCCTGCAGATTTGTTGAAAACTGAACCACCAACAGAGCCTCTGGTTATTATTCTTAGCTCACTTAGAATTTAAACTTAACAAGTGACTACAATTTTATGTAAAATGACACAGGCTAATGTATACACATCATACTCATAAAGATGTTTCCTAACATCCAGGTTCCCATGGTATACTAAAAGAGCAAAATACGGAAATAGGATTTTATCTGTATTATTAATTTTTTTTTATTTTTAATTTGATTTATATGCCGCCCTTCTCCGGAGACTCAGGGCGGCTTACAATGCACTAAGCAATAGCCTTCATACTTTTGTATATTTATACAAAGTCAGCTTTTTTTAATTAAAAATAAAAAAAATAAAAAATAAAAAATTATTACATTTTTGTCTTTATTAAATGTTCCTTGTTGTTTAGCTCTGGCTTAATAATAATTATGTAACATTTGGGGAAATATATGCAGACTAACAATCCAGCACTAGAGGCCAAAATGGAGAAAACCTCCACAGCCACCATGTATTTGCCTTTGGTGCTCAGGTAGGATGGAACGAAGGAGATCCACACACTGCAGAAGATCAACATGCTGAATGTGAGACATTTGGCCTCATTGAAACTGCTGGGGAGATTCCTGGAGAAAAAGGCTACTGTAAAACTTGCAGCTGCCAGAAAGCCCATGTAGCCCAGGACACAGTAGAACATGGTAGATGAGCCTTCATTGCATTGCAGTATGATTTCCTCAACTTCTGAATGGGTGTCAACAACAGGGAAAGGAGGAAATGTGAACAGCCACACCGTGCAGATACCTGCTTGAATCAGGGAACCAGAAAGAACAATGGAGGTGGCCAGTCTTTTTCCCACCCAATTCCTCATCCTTCATCCCGGCTTGGTGGCCATGAATGGTAGAACCACAGTGTTGGTTTTTGCCAGCACAGAAGACACGGCCACTGAGAAGATGACGCCAAAGCTAATTTGTTGGAGGAGACATATTATATTGCCAGGCACAACAAGAAACTGCAGTGAGTAAAGGAAGGAGAGGAGGAGGGAGATAAGTAGGATGTAGGTAAGATTTCGGTTATTGGCCTTGACAATAGGAGTATGATGATATTTCAAAAATATTGTGAGCACCACAATTGTGCAGAGAGAAAAGAAAAGTATGAGGATAACTAAACTTATTCCCATTAGTTCTTCATAGGATAAGAAAGATATATTCCTTGGAATACATGAATCTTGATCCTTATTTGGATATTGATTTTCTGGGCATTTCAGACAGTCATTCATGTCTAGAATTTAAATAAATAAATTTATACATGTTGTACAGTTATACTACATTTGGTATCATTTACATTTTTTTTCTGAAGCAGCACCTACTCTAACCCTAGATCTGCCTCTTTTATTTGGTACCTACATGAACACAGGAGAGCATGGGATTTGTGTGTTAAGGAAGGAATGTTATTAACTCATGACTTCATTTCATTACTTGTGCTATTTTTTTTAATTGCTACATCAATCTTCAGCAAGGGCTCCTGCAAAGTATTATTCAAAATAATATCAATAAAAATAAATGCTTTAGGATTGTCTTCCTATCAGATGATTTAAATTAAATATTCTTCATTTTTTATATTACTGAAGGAAAAGGAGGAAAGATGTTCCCTATTCTTCTTACAAGCAAAAATTCTGAAACTTTTGGAAATCTGTAGTCCAGATTTTGTGAAGGTCAGAATCCGGGGTGAAATACTCCCGATTCGGACCAGCTCAGGTGAGTAGGTAACGATGGTGGCAGGCAGTTCGGAGAACCGGTAGCAAAAATCCCTGTCCCCACCCCCCATGCCCAGCTGAGCCGCGCGAACATCAGAGCCTTTTTTTTCCTTTTAAATAGCTCTGAATCCCAGCTGAGTTGCCTGCTAATCAGGCAACTCAGCTTGGATCGCCAGAGGCATGTAAAAGAAAAAAACTTTTTTTCCTTTTAAATGGCTCTGCCTGCTAATCGGTAGCAAAAATCCCTCCCCTTCCCCTCCTCAGCTTGCTTACTTTAGCTGCTGGTCGCAATGCCTTGCTGTAATCCCTGCAAGCAAGCAGGCAGGGAGTTGTGGACTTCAACTCCCAGAATTCCTCAGCCAGCAAAGTAAAGCTGGCTGAGGAATTCTGGGAGTTGAAGTCTACAAGTCTTAAAGTTGCCAAGGTTGGAGACCCCTGTTCAATTGGGTAAGTTTTTTTTCCCCTTTGGGAGCTTTAAAAAAATAGTTAATTGGGGTTTTTTTTAGTTGTTCTTTTTTTAGACCTAGCCATTTAAAGTTTAGGAAGTTTTAAATTTATCTGCTTTTATATAAAAATAAAAATAAAATAAAATAAAATATTTGTGCAGCTTTCTGAGATTTAGTGTGTTTCTGTAGTGTTTCAGTCTAACTACACAATCACACAAAATCTCTCAAAGATATATGTGAAATTTTGTGTGTGTAAAGTGTGAAAGTTGGTTTTTTGGGGTTTTTTTGTGGCTGTGTGAGGTTCCTGTTTGTTGCAGGGGCCATTTTGGGTCTAGCACAGCTGCTTTTATATTGTGGGTGAGCCAGTTGTGTTGTGTTGTGTTTTGTAGGTTAAAAAAGGACAAAGAAGTGACATTGACTTGGCCACGCCCACCTGACCAACAAGCCATGCCCTCCCAGTCACCTTACCACTAAGTCACGCCCACTAATTAAGCCATGCCCACAGAACCAGTAGCAAAAAAAATTAGATTTCACCCCTGGTCAGAATGATATATTTTTAAAAATAAAAGTAGAGTATAATCCCAATTTAAGAAAAATGGAATGCTTTACAGGTAATGTATTTAGTGACTGGCTCAAATGGCAATGATTCAAAAATGTGAATTATGATGACAAAAAAAATTGTGACAAATGTCCATTTTTACAACCTTTTTTTCTCAGTCATGTATTTGCAATCACATCCTTTGATGGGAATTAGGTCAAAAAGAGGGCTGTGAAAATATTTACAGACCCCTCACATCCTGGACATAAATTGTTTCAACTCCTACCCTCAAGACAATGCTATAGAGCATTGCACACCAAAACAACTATACACAAGAACAGTTTTTTTTCCCAAACGCCATCACTCTGCTAAACAAATAATTCCCTCAACACTGTCAAACTATTCACTAAGACTGCATTACTATTAGTCTTCTCATCATTCCTATCACCCATCTCCTCCCACTTACGACTGCATGACTGTAACTTTGTTGCTTGTATCCATACAATTGATATTGATTGTTTACTAGTATGATTTGATTGCTTATTTGTTCCCTATGACTATAATTAAAGTATTGTACCTTATGATTCTTGATGAATGTATCTTGTCTTTTTATGTACACTGAGAGTATATGCACCAAAAACAAATTCCTTGTGTGTCCAATCACACTTGGCCAATAAAGAATTCAATTCAATTCAATTCAATTCAGTCCTGTCCTGTCCTGTCCTGTCCTGTCCTGTCCTGTCCTGTCCTGTCCTGTCCTATCCTATCCTATCCTATCCTATCCTATCCTATCCTATCCTATCCTGTGTTTGACCCATTTTTTTCTTTCTCCCATTGCAGAGTAGAGACATTTCCTGAATTAGTGTATTGGAACCCTCATTCTGGTACACTTTGTTGCCGGACATTGACAATCAGTTTGTGACTCAGTTCTCACAGATATCAGTGTGCTAGTCAAACAGTCAACACTACTGTCTTTTTCTCAAAGTATTTTCCCCATTGTGTGCCTGCAATCTCCTTCAATCACTTATCTCTAATGAACGTAAATACAATTGCTAATTTTCCTGGGATAATTATCCCAGCTCTGAAATGAGTATTCCAATGGGGAGTGCAGGAAAAGCACTAAAGATAATTCTTGTTTGCAGTTATGACAGTAATGAAAATATAACTTTGTGATCATTTTTCATATTTAAGACCTTTAAAGATCTGCAGAGAAAATGAAAAGTGAAATAAATTCTTAAGCACAGTAGTGGTTTCACTGAGAATGAGCTTCAGACCACTAAACAAAAATGACCTATACAGTATGTAATATAATTCAGTTCCTGAATCTATATCTTCATTTTCTAAATTTTCTTGGGTTGTCTTGCAGAACTATTAATCATCTTGATTAAGAAAATATCAGCTTGATTAATATTGTCTCTTACCATTCTGACTTGACATTTTCTCTTTGGGACATCGAAGGCAATCATAGCAGCAAAATGGCTTCTCTTCTTGCTTTTTCCTAAAATAACCAGGGATGTAGCTCTCAGTACACATGGAAATGGGGAGGGTCTGCCCAATAAATGAAAGAAGGAAAATGTTAACATTCAATCATGTATTTGGGGTAAAGTTGAAAAATCATGGTGGACCACTATTGTACAAATAAAGAAAGCTAATATAATAATTTGGATTTATTTATTTTTTTCATCTACCTCATCATGGAAACTACTCTGGATTCATTTTTTTAGTTCTACCAATTATATAGTTAACTTTGTTTCTTCTAAAATGATAGATATTATATGTTATGATCAAATCACTCCCCAGTGTGAAATTATTTTAGTGAGACTCAACAAAACTATATATATATATATTTAAAGACAAGAGAAAGGTATTTACTTTTATTATTGAATAACACAGAAATTTTAAATAACATTAAAGAATAAGAAAATGTTTTTCAAAGTTATTAGATAGAATCTAATACAATGATCTAGGGCAGTGATGGCGAACCTTTTTGGTGTTGCGTGCCAAAAGTCCAAGCGCGAGAGCCTTCTCGTGCTCTCGCGTGCCAGTACCCATAATGCAATGGGCACCCCCATTTGCGCATGCGCACATGACCCCCTCCCCATGCTAATGCGCATGCACCTCACACTGCACATGCGCACATGCAACCCCCCACTGCGCATGTGTGCGCCCCCTATGCATGCACCCTCACTTTATCCAAGAGGGCCGGCGCGCCATTTCCCGGAGGACAACCAGTTACCCTGGCAAGACAGCTGTTCCCAAGCCGGCAGCAGCGCTCTTGGCCCTGCCTGCCAACTCGCCAGTGCCCCATTCACCCATCCCAGCAGAGGCCTTTTGCCCACGCTGCTCCCCCAGTCAGAAGGGGTGCGAGGAAACATGCGAGGAGGCCGTGGTTGCCGCCTTCTCCAGTTGGCGAGCGGCTGAGGCTTGCGATGAACGGTGCAAGCAGGACCGCAGCTCCGCCCCCCCGGCTGTAAATGCGCCTTGC
>WNWU01013525.1:316226-375505 GCA_012654045.1 Ptyas mucosa
GCCTGCAATCACCGCAAGTGGGAATCCTCCACACTGCCAGTGGATCCCGGGTTTCCTCCTCACTGCGTTCCGAGGGACCCAGCAAGGGAGCACTATGACCCCGGCTGTGCTGCACTCTCCCCCGAGGTGGCCCCGGCTGGACCGCTACCCAGCCCGGCGAGCAGAGAGTGAAGGGGCAGCATCTCCGGCCAGCCCTGCACCTGCTCTCTGCTTGGAGGACCCGCTCTTGGCCTCTGACTGAGGGAGTCAGCCCTCTCCATGGGGAAACCCACAGCAAAACACGGGGAGAGGAAACCCGGTTGCGGCTGCTGGTTGGGGGGCTCGGCCCCCGATCAACGGCAGCTTCTGGCCTTGCTAACGTGGGGCAGAAGGAGCGTGGGGGAGTTTGCGAGGGCTGCTCGGAGGGACCTTTGGGGAGGTTTGAGCAGCTGGAGATTGAATGAAAAAATCTGGAAAAGCTAATAAACTAAACAATTGATCTGATACAGAATTTTCAGGCAGTAGCGTGGGCTGGGACCAGCCGCTGCCTGAAATGCAATGCACGTATCCCATGGCTTGCAAAAACCGCTCCCGCCCCTTTCGAAATAGCCACCCGGCGCTTCTCTTGGGTGCTCAGGGCTGGCAAGAAGAGGGGGGGGAGAGGCAGGTGCGCCGGCGGAGATGGGCTTTGGCTCCTCGTTCTGCTGCAACCCCGAATCCTTGCTTGGGCTCCTCCCTGCTGGGTGCTGGGCTTCCTGGGAAGCCCCCTGTGCCTTTGCTGCCTCGGAAAGAGAAAATGAGTCTGCGGAGAAGGAGGAGGCGGCTCTGAAATGTGCATTTCCAGGGAAGAAAGGATTTTCAGGTGGCAGCGCAGGCTGGGACCAGACGCTGCCTGAAATGAAATACACTTATCCCGTGGCTTGCATAAACCGCTCCCGCCCCTTTCAAAATAGCCACCCGACGCTTCCCTCAGGCGCTCAGGGCCGGCAAGCGGCTCTTCTTCTGAGAAGGGGAGGAAGGCAGGCATGGGCTTTGGCTCCTCGTTCTTTGGCTTCCTCATTCTTTCCGAGGCAGCCTTTGCTGCTTCAGAAAGAGGAAAGAGAAAATGAGTCTGTGGAGAAGGGGGAGAAGGGCGCACGGCTCTGGAATGTGCATTTCCAGGGAGGAAAGCATTTTCGGGCAGCAGCGGGGAGGAGCCCAAGCAAGGGTTCAGGGTTGCAGCAGAACGAGGAGCCAAGCCCGTCTCTGCCGGCGCACCTGCCTTTCCCCCCCCCTTCTTCTTGCTGGCCCTGAGTGCCCAAGGGAAGCGCCGGGTGGCTATTTTGGAAGGGGCGGGAGCGGTTTATGCAAGCTGCGGGATAAGTGCATTCCATTTCAGGCAGCGGCTGGTCCCAACCCGTGCTGCCACCTGAAAATCCTTTCTTCCCTGGAAATGCACTTTCCAGAGCTGCCTGTCCTTCTCCTTCTTCTCCGCAGACTCATTTTCTCTTTCTGAGGCAGCAAAGGTGCAGGGGGCTTTCCAGGAAGCTCAGCACCCAGCATGGAGGAGCCAAAGCAAGGATTCGGGTCACAGCAGAATGAGGAGCCAAGCCCGTCTCTGCTGGTACACGTGCCTCTCCCCCCCTTCTTCTTGCTGGCCCTGAGTGCCCAAGAGAAGTGCCGGGTGCTATTTTGAAAGGGGCGGGAGTGGTTTATGCAAGCCGCGGGATAAGTGCATTGCATTTCAGACGGCGGCTGGTCCCAGCCCGCGCTGCCACCTGAAAATTCTCTATCAGATTAATTGTTTAGTTTATTAGCTTTTCCAAATTTTTTCATTCAATCTCCAGCTGCTCAAACCTCCCCAAAGGTCCCTCCGAGCAGCCCTCACAAACTCCCCCGCGCTCCCTCTGCACCACGCCAGTGAGGCCAGGAGCTGCCGTTTCTCAGGGCCTGATCCCCCCAACCAGAAGCCGCAGCCAGGAACTGGAGCTCCACTTTCCCCGACAGGCTGGCAAGCTTTGATTCCATCCTTGGGGCCGCCGCCTAGCACCGGGTTGCCTCTCCCCGCGTGTTGCTGTGGTTTCCCCACGGAGAGGGCTGACTCCCTCAGTCGGAGGTCAAGAGCGCAGCGCCAGTTCGCGGCCGCTTCTCACAGGGCAACTCAGCTCAGCACTGTTCCTAAAGCCGGCAGCGAGTCCTCCAAGCAGAGAGCAGGTGCAAGGCGCATTTACAGCCCGGGGGTGGAGCTGCGTTCCTGCTTGCGCCGTTCATCGCAAGCCTCAGCCGCCCGCCAACCGGAGAAGGTGGCAACCGCAGCCTCCTCGCATGTTTCCCTGCACCCCGTTCTGACTGGGGGAGCAGTGTGGGCAAAAGGCTGCTGGTTCACCAGTGGTCGGGACTGCGCAAGTAGCTGGCACGGGGAGGGAGGGAATCCCTGGCTTACCTTGCTCTGCTCCCTTAGGAAGTGACCGCTGGGATTCCCTCTCTGCGTCTTTTGGCACGCGCACCAATTGCCGGTCTTTGTGTGCACATGCGCGCCAGAAATCAGATCAGCTGGCCGGTGCACATGCGCACTCTGGAAACAGGAAGATCATTTTCCTGGAGTGCGCATGTGCAATGGGTGGCTGCTGTTCCAATTTCCACCACGCCCGTGCACATGAAAACAAGATGACCGCTGTACTAGAACCTGGAAGAACAACAGGCGATGGCTCCGCGTGCCCGGAGAAATGGCTCTACGTGCCACTTCTGGCACGCGTGCCATAGGATCGCCAACACGGATCTAGGGTACAGTGAAAATATTTGAAAGGGATACAGTATGTGATGATTCTAGAGGTGAAAGTCCTCATATTGAAAAGATATGACACGTGTGAAGCTTCAGATGTTGAGAGTAACAATAGTCAACCAATAAATTTATAGGCAATTGTGCAATTATGAACAATGAAAACTATCTTCACAACTCAGATTTTCAGGTAGGAATTCTGTGTTAGCCAATAACATGAATAATTAGACTCTTTTTCTTTAATGTCCTAATGGGAAATTAATTTGTAGTACTAAAGAAATAATTTCATGTTTTAAGATTTTAGATGATTAATAGAACGATGGATGGATAAATAGGGCAGTAACTCCTTCAATATTTAAAGAATTTATATTTAATCCTGTTGATGAATTTAAATAAGTAAATTTTAACTACCATTATTTAATACTAAACTTGCACCCAGAAAGAAACTGGAAGCAGTGCAGCTGCCACAATTGAAATGTTACATGAACAAACCTAGGGGGCCCCATTACTATGTGCACATTGGCATTCTACTTGACTTTTCAGTGGCAATCCCATGTAGAATACATTGCAGTAATTCAGAAAGGAGAAGACCAAGGCATGAGTGACTGTGAGAAAGGCTTCCCAGTTCAGGAAATGTGCAAGTGATATAGCAGATGAATTATATTATATATATTATATTATATATGAATTATATTATGAATTATAGCACCCCATTCCTAAGAGGTCTTTAAGGGGGTGTGCATGCACCAGCGTGCCTACCATCCCTGTCCTAATGTTTCCTTTTTTTCATATCTATTTCATGTATTCATAATTATGTTTATACTTATATCTGTTATCTAATACATGATTGACGAAAATAAATAAATAAAATAAATAAATAAATAAAATCTGTGCAAAGACCCCTTTGAGCAGGAGCCATGAGTCCAGGATGTCTCCCAAACTGTGCATCAGTTCAGCCTAGGAAGTGCTACCCCAACCAAAGTCTAACATGAAGAATCATTGGGTCCTGGGGGGTTAGGGTTAGGGTATCATCAAGGTATTGATGATAACAAACTCCATACTGACCAATGAACCCTGCTCTGGCAGTTTCATGTAGATGTTGAAAATAAGTGGTGAAAGGCTTGAGTTCTGACCCTTCCCATATTGTAGGGCTTATGACTCAACTCTCCTACCAACATTGACTAGAAAGGGCCATGGAGGAGAATCACAGTGCTCCTCCATGGCCACTGGCCTTGCACTTCCAAATTCTGAATGATATCATGGTTGATGATATTGAAAATAACTGAGAGCTCCAGGAAAGCCAGAATGGTTGCACTACTACCCTCCTGAGCCCTCCAAAGGTTATCAACAAATGTAACCAATGCTCTTCTGGAACTGTGCCCTGGCATGAAGTTAGAGTGAATTCTGAATTCTTATTCTCAAGGATGGCCTGGACTAGTCCCTGAAGGTAGAATGGTTGACCCACTGCCTTTTTCTTAGGGCTCAGCAATAATGATTGGCCCAAAGTCACTCAGTTGTCTTCATGCCTAAGACATGACCATAGGTATAGCCTTGTGGTTTGCTCTTCACTAGCCTTCAACCTTTAAAATAACATTGGTGTAAATAGTTTACTTATCTTTCATGTCTTTTTAAGCTTGTAAACAAAAGCTTGTTTTTAAGCTTTTTAAGCTTGGAAAAACAATACTAATTTAAGTAATTCATTGGATATCATCGATTTTCAGAAATTTTGAATTTTTATCTTGCTGACAATTCCTCTCAATATTTCATACTATTTTTATGTTAAATGATATCAAGCTACTCTTTGGATATCATTTCCAATCTTTTAAACAAAATCATCTACATTCAGAACATACTTGGGTGAAAGTGCTGGACCAAGTGATGGCTTCCTCATGAATGGTGATTTTTTTGTCTTCAACAGCCCAGGGATCCAGCTTCCCAACTTTCACTCGATGAAAGGACTGGTTGGGGAATGTGACCCAATTCTCCAGATCCAGTTTTGTAATCAGTTCTCTATTCTCATCAAAGGAAATTTCATCCCCAACACTGTTGTTAAATAAGACTCTTTCCAAAAAGAAATGAAGCTGAAAAAATGGGCAAAAAGCATGCTTAATACATAGAACTATGTGATACCATATTAGTCTTTTTACTTGAACCATTTAAATATGTGATAGACTGCCCCTACTCTAAGGTGCTACTATTCCTCTTCAGAATGGTTTTCTGTGGTCCCTAAGTCTTTCCCTTACAGTCCATTAATTTTCAAAAATTAAAAATAATTCAGCCCCAGAAAACCATACAAATATTAATATACAAAAATATAATTTATTTAGTTATTTGTTTTTAAACAAATAAATATAATCAAGCTTGCATTATATTTGCAAGAACCTTCTGAAGTTTATCCTCTGCGGTTGTTGAAGACAAGCTGATCAGAGAGTACAAGATCATTTTAATATCTAGAATTAAACCTACTTAATTTAAATCTTCTACAGAAAGAAATTTGCTGAACAGGTTGAACTGATTTTTCAAAATGTAAAAATTATCTTTCTCTAAAACTAAAAAAAAAATCTGTCATTGATGCAAATTTAAGTTATTGGCTTTTTCTAGGTTATGTGGGATGATTGGAAGGAGAAGTGAAGGGAAACAAAGCAGAAAGCAGTTTAAATCAGATTAAGAGCACATAAGAGATAAATATGCAGATGTATATCCTGCAGATGTATTACTATAAAATCCTGCAGATGTATTATGAGCAAGTGGCTACTCTAATCTTCAGACTGGGATTGAAAAATAGAGGGATTGGTCATTAGTCTTCCCCCCCATCTCTCCCTCCCTCCCTCCGTCTCTCTCTCTCTCTCTCTCTCTCTCTCTCTCTCTCTCTCTCTCTCCTTCCCTCCCTCCCTCCGTTTTTAATCATCCAGAGTCACTTGGTTGCTTGCACAAACTTTCTCTGCCCTTATTCTCTACACAATCTACTTCAAACAGTCCATTAAGACTCTCATTCTATTTATGATTGTCATTTCTTGTTGTTCAGAGCAGAAATACAATCTGAGGCAGGCTGGTTACTCTATTGTCTCTACCATGATTAGTCTTCTGAGAACAATGAGCAAGATCTCAACTATCTCTTATTTCTACAAAGCTTTCTGGAAGTGACTTTACAGAGATTGAAAGATTGATTCCTGTACCCCAAGGCAGATTCTTCCTGCCGCTCCATCGTTTGTAGTATCAATATGATTGGAACTCACACAATTCATGAGTCTATCTCCGTGATGGCGAACCTATGGCACGGGTGCCACAGGTGCCAAGCGGAGCCATATTAGTGGGCATGTGAGTGTTGCCCTAGTTCAGCTCCAGTGCACATACGCGCACTGGCCAACTGATTTTCAGGCATTCCAGTACCACCGGAAATAAGGAAACTGGCTGTTTCCGGCCTCCAGAAGGCCTACGGGGCAATGGGAAGGCTGTTTTTGCCCTCCCCAGGCAACTAGAAAGCCTCTGGAGCCTGGGGAGGGGGGAAAACGGACCTACTGGGCCCACCGTGCCATCACATGCCAAAAGCAGGGGGAAGTGTGGGGGGTTACATGCGCATATGCGGGAGGGCAGGGCCCATTGAATTATAGATGTGGGGACATGCACCCACGACCCCCCACGACCCCCGCTTTTGGCACGTGATGGCAAAAAGGTTAGCCATCACTAGTCTATCTTTAGTTAGAAGTAAAATAATGCCTCATAGTCTCAGAAGCATTTCCATCTTGACAGATGAATTACTTTTTCCAGCTTCCACACAGATTAAAACCTTCACATTGCATTCAATATTTTTGACCTATACCCCTATTGATTGAAATGCTTCTGAGAGTATTTATTAAAAGGGAGATTTAACATAAGCAAGTAGCTCTTGTTGCTTTGAAAGGAATAAAGCTTCTTATAAGAAATAGTTCCTGTATATTGGGGGTGTCAAACTCAAGGCCTGGGGACTGGATGTGGCCCATGGGGTAAATAGATCTGACTCACGGGGCTGCCACAGCGAAGGAATGGCCTACAGTGCTTCTGCCAGTGAAAATGGGCTCCCAAGCTCCATTTTCAGCTGCCACAGCTTCCTGCATCCCTCTGCCAGTGAAAATGGATCTTGGGAGGCTGTGAAACACTAGAGAATCAGTTCAATTTATATCCCATTCCAACATAATTGATTATTCATTAAATTACCTGCCATGGATGAAGATCCTGAAGATTCAGTTTTCTACCATTCAGCTTTCTGCCATGTCATGTCATGTAGAGCATGTGCCACAGCATACACTGCATTGTATGTACTGTAACTATGACTGGTCATCCTCATTTCAAAGAAAGCCACAGGAAGACTCTCCAGTTTCTCCTTCCCTATACAGACACCCTCAGTTTCCTTATTCTCAGATGGATTTGGAAAAATACAGCCAAATGCTTGCTTCCACACATTTTTGACAAAACCATCCTCTTCTGAGGAGAAATGGATTCTTGTCTGGAGGAAATGTTGGAATCCTGTAATTTCACTTGAGTAAGTTGCAAAGGTCAAGGCACCATGGAAAACTTGGATATCCCAGCTTTTCTGATAAAAGAATGATGCAAGACCCATTTGGGAAGCCATGATCCACACCTTACCTTTTGACTTTATAGACACTATTTCCATTTCAGGTAGGCGAAACAACCATCTTACATTTAAAAGATTCTCATCATCGAGTATTACAGCATTGGCTTTACTTTTAACAAGAAGGTGAAAGGTTTCAACAAGCCAATTCAGATTATCAAAAAAATTGTTGATGTAAAGTGGTTTGAATTTTTCAAAGAAGGCAATGCAGATGCCATGGAGATAAAACTTTGAATACATTAGAGTGTCAGATGTTGATCCAAGTACCCCAACCCAAGTCCACCTGAAGTGCACAAGTAGTCGAATAATTGCCATGCAATAAAGTTCTTCACCTGGGACCATGCGGTAGTAAAAGTGGCTTTCATATTGGGAAGAGACAGTTGGGAACTATGGTAATAAAAATTATATAGGTAAATAGCGGGAGGGGAATGAGTAGACATACAGTATATGATCCAAACAGAAAAAAAATGTATCTCATGTTAATAGTTCCAAAATATATCAGCATATGTTTTCACAATTTCTGTAGACAGGATACTAAAGAGGCTATGATTATAATAGATGATCTTTCTATTCTATTCCAGATCTACAATTCTATTATTATCTGAATTCCTATCCCTTGAGTTTGGTTTCATAAAGGGCCTGGGATACTGCTACATCGTTCTGGACAGTGTAAATTAAGAAAGCAGCAGAAGGCTTGGACAGAATCAGGACTGTATACCCCTTACACTCCCCTGATTCATGGAGTATTTGAGAGTGTTGAAAATGACAGACCAAGGCCTAGCTGGCCTTAGGAAAACAAAAGAATGAATCCCACCAATGATAGAGCAGAACTGCTGTTAAGGCCCACCTCATTATGGTAATAAGAGCAACAAAATGCCAGTATTTCTCCACACTTATTTTATTTGTAAAGTGTCACTTAGCCCTGTTCAAGGTCATCTGCTCCTTCTTTGAGAAGGAGGGAATAGACAATCATCTCCAAAGCTGTATGGAGGAGTTTATGAAACATCTGATAGATAGAATTGCTCTGATTAGCTTTCAGTTGGAGTCAAAATATAGAACAAGTTCGTTAGAGAAACCCAGGGATTAGATTTATCCTCTTATTTTGGAGCAGCTTTTTCCTATTGGACCTGAGGAAGTGAACAGTGTCCTTGGGATTGTCAACACAACTATGTGCTTATGAGATCCTTGTTCCTCATGAATAGTGGTATCTTTCAGGATGGTGACTTCTGGGTGGGTGCAATTGATAATTAATACATCACTGCAGGATGGGGTCTTCTCAATATCCTTTCATAGAAGATAGAATCATAGGGTTGGAAGGGACCTTGGAGCTCTTCTAGTTCAACCTCAGCCCAAGGCAGGAGTCCTTGTAATTGGTCCCCTGTTTCGTCTTACAGCCCTTCAAGTTACATCTGTCATGTCACACTTAAACCTTCTCTTCATTAGGCTAATCATACCTAGTTCCTTAGCTGTTCATTGTGTGATTTAGCCTCCAGAACCCTTATCATCTTTATTGCTCTTCTCTGCACTTTTTCTGGGGCCTCGGCATCTTTTTTGTCTTGTGGTGATCAGAACTGGAGGCAGTGTTCCAAGTGTGGCCTTACTCATGCAGTATAGAGCTGTACTATCAATTCTCATGTTACATAGCACTTAGGCTTATATAGTGTTCCATAGTGCTGCTCAACACTCTCTGAGAAGTGTACAATATCAGCATATTGCCCCTAACAAACTGGATCCTCATTTTACCAACCTTGGAAGGATGGAAGACTGTGTCAACCTCAAGTCTATCAGAATCAAACTCTAGATTGTGGGCAGCGTTAACCTAAAAAAACTACATTCTAACCACTGTGCCACTAGGGCTCTTGAGTCACATTGGCTTTCAATACCATTGAGTATGGTATTCTTTGCGACTGGCTGCAGATTTGGCACTGGGTGATAAAGTATTGCATCGGTTCAGTTTTTTTCTCCAAAGCCAGTTTCAATTGGTGTTGGTAGAGGGCAGGAGATCCAGCCTATGGCCATCCTGTATGGAAATCATTGGGCTTGAAACGCTCTCTGTTTTCTTTTAACATCTATATCAAACTGCTGGATGAGTTCAGAGAATTATGCTGATGATAGTTTCACATCTCCATCCCTGGTGATCAAGTGATGCTGTGATTGCCCTTCTGCAGTGACAGAGAACACACTACCTTTGGTCCAGTTTGAGCCCATAGTTTTTTAGTCTGTATTTTATCTTCTGCAATTTTTATCTGTTTTTTTATTTATAATTGTTTATGTTGTTTATGTTTATGTTTATTTGATTTATATACTGCCCTTCTCCCCGAGGGGACTCAGGGCGGTGAACAGGCAGAGATAAAAAACATGAATACAAAATTTAAAACCGAATTAAAACCAAATTAAACAATTGCCCAACAATTCAAACCCATTTTTTTAAAAAATATATAAATCCCAGATCTAAAAATTTGGATTATACAATTTAAAATTTTCTTATAAAAAGGGGAGATACTATGTCAGGCCCGCTTGATGGAATAAAAAAGTTTTTAACTCACGGCGGAAAGCACGAAGGTCCGGGATCCGCCGAATCTCTGGGGGGAGATCGTTCCAGATAGTGGGTGCTCCCACAGAGAAGGCTCTCCCCCTGGGGGCCGCCAGTCGACATTGTTTGGCCGACGGCACCTGGAGGAGTCCTTCTCTATGGGAGCGTACCGGTCGGTGGGAGGCTATTGGAGGTAGTAGGCGGTCCCGTAAGTACCCGGGTCCTAAGCCATGGAGCGCTTTAAAGGTGGTAACCAACACCTTGAAGCGCACCCGGAAGACCACCGGGAGCCAGTGCAGCTCGTGCAAGAGCGGTGTCACATGAGAGCGCCACGTCGCTCCCATCACCACCCGCGCGGCCGCACTCTGTGCCAGCTGGAGCCTCCGGGTGCTCCTCAAGGGGAGCCCCATGTAGAGAGCATTACAGTAGTCCAGGCGGGAGGTGACAAGGGCATGAGTGACCGTGAGTAAGGAGTCCCGATCCAGAAAGGGGCGCAACTGGCGGATCAGGCGAACCTGATGAAAAATCCTTCCGGACATAGCCGTCAGATGGTCTTCTAAGGACAGCCGTGATTATCTATGAAGATAATTAACTTCATAGTTCTATTTTTACTACATTGTAAACTGCCCAGAATATAATTAACTATGTATGTATGTATGTATGTATGTATGTATGTATGTATGTATGTCTTTGGTTATTCAGGTTTTCTCCCGCGTAAAATTGGAAGTGTCTTGGCAACGTTTCGACGAAATCTCATTCATCATCTTCAGGCTGGTGTTCTCGGCTTCTTTGCTCCTGGAAGCACGAAGCCAAGAACACCAGCCTGAAGATGACGAATGAGACTTCGTCGAAACATCGCCAAGACACTTCCAATTTTACATGAGAGAAAACCCGAACAACCAAAGACCTACATACAAACACCCACGAAAACCTCAGAATATGTGTGTGTGTGTGTGTGTGTTTCTTTCTTTTTCGTAGGTTTTATGTGTATTTTTCTTTAGCCAGGTTCTACCTACGTAAGACAAGATTTTATGCAGCCCTAGTTATGCAGCCCTACCCTCTTACGTAGGTAGAACCTGGCTAAAGAAATATATATGTATACACACACACACACACCACACTCTGGTACACTAGTATACTTTACTCTAAATTTTAAATATGCTTTGCAATTGCTTTTCTGAAATCTTTTAAATTTAAATATTGTTTTACAGTGTTTTAGATTTTATTGTTTTAACTTTTATAAACTGCTATTTTAAAATAGACAAGAAAATGGTAAGAGAGCACCTGTCCATCCTAGATGAGTTCAAATCACTGGGATGGATTACACCCCAAGATTCTGAAGAAACTGACAGACATGATCTCTGAACTAATGAACTATATATTTCAAACTATATCTTTCCAAGATGACTGAAAAAGATCTGATGTAGTTCCTATCTTCAAAAAAGGATAGATAGATAGATAGATAGATGGATGGATGGATGGATGGAGATGGAGATGGAGATGGAGATGGAGATGGAGATGGAGAAAGGGATGGATGGATGGATGGATGGATAGATAGATAGATAGATAGATAGATAGACAGACAGACAGACAGACAGAAAAAAAGATAGGCAGACAGACAGACAGACCGATAGATGATAGATCCAGGAAAGTACAGACCTAGAAGTCTGACATCAATACCTGGGAAGCTTCTGGAAAAGAGAATGAAGCAACAAATCAGTGAATACCTAGAGGCAAACAAAGTCATAACCAAAAGCCAACATTGGTTTGTCAAAAACAGTTCATGCCAGACAAACCAATGTTTGCAGATGACACTAATATTGTTGGTGCAATGACCAACACTCCAGAAGATAGACTTAAAATACAGAAAAATCTTGATAAACTTGAACATTGGGTGCTATCTAACAAAATGAAATTCAATGATGAAAAAAGTAAGGTTCTACATTTAGGCAAAACCTCCAAATGCACAGGTATAGTATAGGTGGTACCTGGCTCAATAGTAATAGTAACTGTGAGAGGGATCTTGGAGTTCTACTGGACAATCACTTACATATGAGTCAGCAGTGTTCTGCAGTGCCATAAAAGCCAATACAGTTCTAGACTGCATTAACAGAAGGATAGAATCAAGATCACATGAATTGTTAATTCCATTTTATAATGCCGTGGTAAGACCATATTTGGAATACTGCATCCAGCTTTGCTCACCACAACTGGAATTGGGTATGTTGAGTTTAATGAAAAGAAGGACTAGGAGTGACATAATAGCAGTGTTCCTATATCTAAGAGGCAGCCACAAAGAAGAAGGAGTCAACCACAAGTCCAAAGCACTTGAAGGCATGACAAGAAGCAATGGATAGAAACCAATTAAGGAGAGAAGCAATATAGAACTAAGGAGAAATTGTGAAGTTGTGAATTTTCCAACACTCTTTTTTTTAAAAGAGATTGGACAACCATTTGTCTGAAATGGTATAGGGTTCCTGCTTGAGCAGGGGTTTGGACTAGAAGACCTCCAAAGTCCCTTTCTAACTCTTTTATTCTGTTATATGATTCTTGGTTCAGAATGTTAAATTCACCAGCTGTTACACTGCATCTCAAATGATAGTTTGTCAATTCCTCTTCAAGCATCTGTTAAGATGAGACATTGGGGGAAAGTGACAAAACATCTAGGGGAACTTCCATTGACTTTTTCTGCTGCATTGTAAATCATAATGCAGCTTCTGATTCTGTTCATACTGATTTGCTGTAATGATTCAGTGTGGCTCTAAATGCAAGGATATATTTTACTAAAGTATATGGTTCATTAAGATTTACTATATGAATACCTTTCAACCTTTAGACGGAATTGTGCCAGTGTCACTTTCTTATTCCAACCTATCTATATGGTGGGTTTAGAGAAATATTCTGGTGGTTCTCATTTACCTACTCCATTTAGTAACCTAAATAATTACTGAAAACAGTTTGCAGCGAGTGCTTGCACTTGTGAATGTTGCTGCAACACATACTTTTATGGTTGCCATTTGCATACATTCCATTATTTCCATGCATTTAGGATCATTTCTTCATCCCAAGGTCATGTGAATACCATTTCATGGGCTTCACAACTGGCTTCCAACAAGCAGAATTAATGGAGCACACAGAACTGAAATCATAAGTCATGGCAATGTGCTATCTTGCTTAATAACCATGATAATTTGCTTAATGACTGAAGTAGAAGTGGGACTGTAAATCTGACAAAGTAATGTGATATTAGTGATCATGATGCTTAGCAATGGGATTGCCAGTCCCATTTGTGGATGGTAAGTTAGGACTACCTCTAAAACGTAATAGCCCTACTTAAGCCTCCTTGAATATCTGAAGGAAAGATAGAATATAAATATAATAATGAAGTAAAATATAAATAATCAAAAGCAGAAACATTATACAGTTCTTCCCAATCACATTAGCAATTTACATGAAAAGACAATAGGTAACATTTAATGATAATTAATAATTAATCTTTGAAACTAAAAAGTACCATCCAATTCTGATTTTTTAAAAATTTTATGCTATATTAAATGCACTTCCTTAAATATGCTCATTGGAGAAATATACATGAAAGGTAATTATATTTACAATCCCATACATCTAGAAAGACAAAGTCATCCATTTTACCTGTGGAACTTTGTAAGTGTCTAAAATAGTTGCCATATCACTAAAGATTCCTGGATCAATATTCCCAACAACTGAGATGAGTTTGTTCAGGATGCCACACTTGTAATTGGGAACATATCTGTTCTGACTAGAGAAAAGTTCCATTTTGGCATGATAACCAGCATACCTATCATGGATTAGGAAGCCCAGAGTGATATTAGGTAAGAACTGGATGTCTTCATTAATTTTCTTCACGGAAAATACCATGATTAAGATATGCTGATAATATTTAGTCAGGACTCTGCAACAAAAATTATATGATATAGCAGATGGAATTCTGCAGTTATAAAGAGCAATGAAACTAATTCCATAGAAAAATACTAAGCTCCTTCAAAATAATCATTTAGAAGGTAACATTCACTCTTTCAGATTAATTTATAGACAGTATGTACTCTTACCCAGTATAAATATTGTGGAATTATTTTTAAGAGGAATAATTAACTTTTTTTCCCTCTATGCTACTTTTAAGAAATTCTAATTATATGAAGCTGACCGGCATAACTGCCATGCATGTAATATGGTCAGTAGCTTCATGCACCTGAGAAAAGAATTTGAATTGGTCACTTTTTCTTACACTAGAAATGACTTCATTTGTATTTATTTATTTAAATAAATATCTGTAATATCTGTAAAAATAAATGATAGTGATCTGGTATTTAAACCCATGGTGATTCCTGCCAAAATGGAGAAATTGGAAAGAAAATAATAAGAATGGTAGAATAAGAATTTTGTCAATAAAATAACAAGAGCAATGGTTCTTCTGTCTGGACTCCCCTACTCCCCAGAAAGATCTTTCAATTTATCAGAATATTATTCCTGGAAGAAAGGTCTCATTTACTGAAATAAAATATGCTGCATGTTTGATTAAAGATTATTATTCCTGTGGTTCAGTGCAATTTCACGTCTTCTGCATAGTCAGTTTTAAAATCTGATCTTGTAATTCCCATCCCAAGAAAAGGGACTGGTAGGTGGGTGGAGGGATTCTGTTCTTGTCTGAATTTAGTAGCTATGAAATCTGGAAGATTTGAATCTGATTTTTTTAAAAAAAAATATATAAGGAACATACCGTATATACTCGAATATAAGATGAGTTTTTCAGCACTTTTTCAGCCTGAAAAAGCCCCCCTCGGCTTATATTCGAGTCACGAAAAAAATGCCTTTTTAAAAGAAAACAAATGAGTAGACCCGTGTCTGCAAAAATAGAAAAAACAGCCCCTTTCAGCTTCAGTATAGGTTAATTACCATAAGTTGATTTGAACAGCCTCCCAACTCTCAGCTGATTTGCTCTCAGCTGTTTTGGGCAGGGATCTTTTTCTAGCTGCAAAGAGTGCTGCTCGAGCACATTTTTTTTTCTCCTTGTGCAATTCAAGCTGAAACGAAACCGAAACTAAAGCAGGTTGTTGGCTTTGCTGTTTGCTTGCAACATTGGAAAGGCAGATTTATTTTCTTTTTCCTCATCAAAAAAGATAGGTGCAAACAATGGGAAATTTATGGCAAAAGGCAAAAGAGAAGAGTTCAAGATTTTAAAACACAAAAGAAAAAAAAAGCTCTATTTAACTAGGGAATTGTAATAATTGAGATACTATTAATTGTATATTGTGTTGAAAGCAGAAATGGTTAAGTTGTGGTTTGGAGGAATATATGGGGGAAATTATTTGGTTTATTATTATTGGTAAATATAATTAATGGATTTGTAAGAAATTGGATTGCATGGAAATAATTGGAATATTCATGTTCATATTGATTAATATACAAAAAAGATAGGTATATAACTAATTGATTTATATTAAAATGTTGAATTTGTATTGAACAACTGTAATATTACATAATTAACCAATGTGAGGATGGATATAAAAACAGATGACAATGGGAAGGAGTATAATATAGAATAGAAGGGAAAAATTGAATTTGATTAAGATTAGAGATGAGGATGAAGGGTAATATTGGTTTTTTAAAAAAATAGATGAGGAATAAATATGGCAAAAAGGAAATATAGAAATTGTAAATTTAAGTGAAATGACTAAACACTGTTTAAATTTGTGAACCAGCCAAATACTCTGTTCAAAGAAAATACATTGTATGTTTGTATGTGTGTTTCTAATTATTGCTATTTATTCATATTTGTTCTCTTTTATTCTTTAAAGTTTAACAATTCATTCTTTATCTTGATATCTTTATATCTGTTTGGGGTTGGTTTTCTTCTCTTTCATATTTTTTATTGTACAGCAATCTTTCTCCTCAAACCTACCACCTCTCTCTTTTCTACTCAGAGGGATGAAAAAGTTATTTTTGACTGGTCCTCGCACTTTTGACCAGTCCTCGAACTTACGACTGTCCTCACATTTTACCATGGTGAAGAGAAGCAGTTATGAAATGAGTGACATGGTTGTTAAGAATGCTACAATGGGCATAAATGATGACCAGTCATAAGTGCGAAGACTGGTCAAAAGCGCGAGGACCTGTCAGAAATCACTTTTTTCAGGCCTCTGGGTAGTCCTTTTATGCACATGGACTACTCAGAGGGCTGAAAAAGTTATTTTTGACTGGTCCTTGAACTTTTGAGCAGTCCTCGAACTTACGACTGTCCTCACATTTTACGTGTTTGCCCTATCTTATCACCATGGTGAAGAGAAGCAGCTGTGAAATGAGTGACATGGTTGTTAAGAATGCACGGGCATAAATGTGAGGATGGTCATAAGTGTGAGGACCAGTCAAAAGTGCGAGGACCTATCAGAAATGACTTTTTTCAGCCCTCTGAGGAGTCCCTATAGAATAAAATAATATTATACATAATTTTTATTTATTTATTATATTTGTAAATTGTACTTATGTTGAAATTTAAAAAAATATATTACAGTACTATTTTTGCATTCTATGAAAAGTTTTGTTGCTCCATATATACCAAATTTTTAATCAAGCCCCCCCCTCCCCCGGTCAATGGTGTCCCTCTTTACCAATGTTAAAATCTGGTCACCTTATTTACAGCCCTCTCTAAGTAGTTTACAGAGTCAGCATATTATCCCCAACAATCTGGGCCCTCATTTTACTGACTTCAGAAGGATGGAAGGCTGAGTCAACCTAGAGCCTGGTGAGATTCAAACTGCCAAATTGCAGGCAGCCAGTAGTCAGCAGAAGTGCCTGCAGTACTGCACTCTAACCAATATGCCACAACTGCTCCTCTCCAACCCACTCTGACTAGATATGACCTAGGAGAAGAACCACAATAATTCAGTGCCTCCCACTCCCAATACCTGAATTATATCATGGTTGCTGATATTGAAAGGTCCAGCAGAGCCATAATGTCTGCACTACTTCCATCCTGAACCCTCCAAAAGGCATCAACAAATGTAACCAATGCCTTTTAGTTTTGTGTCCTGGGATGAACCTAGTGAGAATTTTGAATTCTTATTTCCATCAATGGCCTAAACTAGTCTCTGAAGTCTTCTTGGCAATATTTTGAGATGTTTTTACCCTTACCTTCTTCTTAGGGCTCAGCAACAGTGATTGGCCCAAAGTCACCCAGTTGGCTTCATGACTAAGACAGGACTATAGCTTGTGGCTTAATCACCACCACAACCTGCCCTTCAACCTTTACAGTAATATTGGTGTAAATGCAGTATTTTATATATTTTCCCTGACTTTTTAAGTTTGACAGCAACATATGCTTGGAAAAACAATATTAATTTAAGTAATCAATCAGCTATTCCTGATTTTCAGGAATTTTGAATTCTTACCTTGCTGAACATTTCTCCCTGTATTTGATACTATTTCTTTGTTAAATGATGTTGAGCTACTTTTTGGAGATCTCTGGATCTCTTTGGAGATTTTAAAGAAGAAATTGGCCAACCATTTATCTGAAATGATATAGGATTTGCTGCTTGAGGATGTTTGGACTAACTCTCTCCTTGAGGTTGAACTAGAAGACCTCCAAGGTCCCTTCCAACTCTGTTATCCTATTATTCCCAATCATTTAAACCAAATCACCTGCTCTCAGAACCTACCTTATTAAAATTGATGGGACAGATGATGTCTTCCTCATGAATGGTGAACCTTTGGTCTTTGGCAACCAAGGATCCAGTTCCCCTACTTTAACTCAATGGAAGGACTGGTTGGAAGGACTGGTTGGGGAATGTGACCCACTTTTCCATATCAAGTTCACTATTTTCATCAAAGGAAATTTGATCCCCAACACTGTTTTTAAATGAAACTCTTTTTAAAAAGAAATGAAGCTAAATATGAAAAAAGCAGAAAGAAAGCATACTTAATGTATAAAACTATGTGATACATATCAATCTTTTTACTCGGAACATTTAAATATGTGGCAAGCTGTCCTTACTCTAAGGTTTCAGTTTCCCTCTCCAGAATTGTTAAATGTGGTCCTTGAACCAAAATCATTGCTACACTCTGACTTTCAATAATTAAAAACCCAAGAAACCTTATATGTTAATATGCCAGAAATATTAAAAACTAAGAATCTTCTACTCTGTTGTTTTTTAGACATAAACTGAACAGGAACATCAGATCACTTTAATATCTAAAGTAACCTTTCAAATTATGCAGCTATAGAAAGAAAAGGTAGGCAAGGGTTGAAATATTTTTTTTTCAAAATGACAGCATTTTTCTGTAATGCTAAAAATCCATTAATTCATGTATTTCTAAGAAAATAATGAAGGGAAGGGAGGCAAAAATAATTGAGAATTTAAATCAGATTGAGAACACAGAGGAGAACATAGATTTTGGGAAATGCTGCAGACATGCTCTGAGCAAGTGGTCACTCTGCTCTAGACCAAGTGATTAAAAAACATTGAAAATTGCCCTATCGGTTTTGGGATTTGTTTTCTCTTTCTCTCTTCCCTTCTCTTTTCTCTTCCTTTCTCATATTGAATATCTACACCCCCTGCCCCTTTGCCTTTAAGCAACATGTTGTTGTGGTGGTGGTGGTTAGGCTGCACATTGTTGCTTTTTTGCTAAACTGTGTCACTTGTAAACACCTCCTAAATCTTACTCGCTATCTTTCTGTATAATCCATTTTTAGAAAATTCTACTGACTATATACTTTTTGCTTCTCTGGCCTTATTCTCTGCACAATCACCCTCAAAAGAGTTTACTTTTCACTACTGGTATATTTTATTGGCTTTCATTCTATTTTCAAACTGGCTTTCCTAGTGTGTATATGAGAAATATTATTTGGATTCAGGTTGATTAGTTTCTATACATTCTCTACCATGATTGGTTTTGGAGGATAATGAACAAGATCTGTTCCATCTCTCCTTTCTAGACCACTTTCTGGAAAGAAGCTTAGAAGCAGAATAATAAGTATTTCTATATGTGTCCATAATTATATACATATATATACCGTATATACTCGAATATAAGCCGAGTTTTTCAGCCCGTTTTTCAGGCTGAAAAACGCCCCCTCGGCTTATATTCGGGTCACGAAAAAAATGACTTTTTCCCTGCAACTGGCTCCCAAGGCTTGCTAGGGGCATGAGGGGCTGCCTAGCAAGACTCTCTGCAGCCCCCTGGAAGCAAAAACGGGCTGTGGGGGGCTTAAAGGGAGAAAGAAACAAAGAAATCCTCACGTTTAGGGAGATCCCATGTGCACTGAGCTTGAGTTGAGAGCTGATTGTAATTGGCTGCTAGCTAGCCTTCTTGTAATTGGCTGCTAGCTAGTGGGTTCTCCCAGCTTGGCTGTCTCAGGAATTCTGGGAGTTGAAGTCCACAGGTTGAAAAAGGGCCACATTTGCCCAGCCCTGGTAACAGAGGCTTCAACTTGCCTGAAATTAGATCAAGCCAGTGACTGGGTGGGCATGGCTAGCTGGTCATGTGATATATGTGTATAGGGACTACTCAGAGGGCTGAAAAAAGTCATTTCTGACAGGTCCTCACACTTCTGACTGGTCCTCACACTTATGACCATCCTCACATTTATGCCCGTGCAGCATTCTTAAAACCATGTCACTCATTTCACAACTGCTTCTCTTCACCATGGTGATAAGATAGGGCAAAAACGTAAAATGTGAGGACAGTCGTAAGTTTGAGGACTGGTCACAAGTGCGAGGACCAGTCAAAAATTACTTTTTCAGCCCTCTGAGTAGTCCATATGCACAAAAGGACTACCCAGAGGGCTGAAAAAAGTGATTTCTGACAGGTCCTCGCACTTTTGACCAGTCTTTTTTTATTTTGAAATTTACCAGTAGCCGCTGCATTTCCCATCTTATACTCGAGTCAATGAGTTTTCCCAGTTTTGGGGGGTAAAATTGGGAGGGGAGGGTCAGCTTATATTTGGGTCGGCTTATACTCGAGTATATACGATATATAGTCCCTGCCATTCAAAGTGCCTTAGAATTTCTTATATTTCATTCATATGCTGATTCAGTTCACTTCATTTAAGCTCTGATTAGTATAGCTTCTTAAAAGATATCTTTTGAAAGCATGCTCTTTTTCTTATGCATTATACAAGGGTTTGCCAAATATACCCAGAATGATCTAAGTCATAAATTTGAATGAAGATAAATCATGGATTGCAAGATAGACCATTCCTCCTGCTCAATCATTTGTACTGTCCAAGATAGTTAGATCCCACTTTGGGTTCATGGATCTTTTGCTAGTACAAAGGGAATGCCTTGTGGCCTCAGAGGCATTTTTACTCATTCCTAAGAACTAGGTGCTGTATCAAATGAAAATCTGCCCTATAAAAGGCAGAAAACTAAACTTCATAGAAAAAAAATCCAAAGTCTTACAAAATAATAATTATGCTTTCCTGTTAACTGATTAATAGATTAAACTTGAAAGAAAAGATAGAAGGTAATAATCACTGTTTCATGTTAATTTATTTATATATTGTTACTTAGTATAATATTGTGGAAATATTTTAAGGGGAATAATCACAAGGTTTTTATAATCCCTAATCCTAAAAAACACTAATTATGAGAAGCTGACCAGAATTCTTACCAAGAATGTATCACCATACTTTCAAGTAGTAAAATTGGATTACTGTATTTTTCAGAGCATAAGACTCACTCCCACCCACCCCCCAAAAAAGTGGGTAAAAATTTCTATGTGTCTTATACATCGAATGTTGCATCAGCTGGGTTTGCCATACCTGGGGGGAGGGAGTTGTTGTAGTGGTAGCAACAGGCAACAGCAATCCCCGCTGCCTGGAACAGCTGATTGGTGGTATTCTGGGAAGCCAATCCAACAGCCAATCAGCTTCAAAGTTTCTAACATTCCCCAGCTGAGGCAACAACGCAGAGGTGGGATTCAGCCAGTTTGGCCGAACAGGTTGTTAAAGTTGAGTGAATTTAATTAGTTTAATTTATTTTAATTTAATTTCCAATTTATATACTGCCGTTCTCCCTGAGGACTCAGGGCGGTGTACAGCCAGAATTAAAAACATGAAATACAAATATTAAAAGCAATTAAAATATATATAAATTTGGCCCCAAAATTTAAAACTAACAAACCAATTAAAACATTTAAAATTTCTTCTTAAGCCAGCCCAGCTTGTTGGAAAAAATGTGTTTTAAGGGCACGGCAGAAGGCACTGAGGTCATGAATTCTCCTTATCTCTGGGGGCAGCTGATTCCAGAGGGTAGGTGCCCCCACAGAGAAGGCTCTCCCCCTGGGGGTCACCAGCCTACATTGTTTGGCTGATGGCACCCTGAGGAGACCCTCTCTGTGGGAGCGCATGGGTCGATGGGAGGTCATCAGTAGCAGCAAACGGTCTTGCAGATAACTAGGCCCTATGCCATGGAGTGCTTTAAAGGTGATCACCAACACCTTGAAG
Source organism: Ptyas mucosa (assembly GCA_012654045.1). Lineage (NCBI taxonomy): Eukaryota > Metazoa > Chordata > Lepidosauria > Squamata > Colubridae > Ptyas > Ptyas mucosa. Next base: position 337,585 of record WNWU01013525.1, read on the forward strand.
TGCACCCGGAAGACCACCGGAAGCCAGTGCAGCTCGCGCAGGAGCGGTGTTACATGAGAGCACCATGTTGCTCCCGTCACTACCCGTGCGACTGCATTCTGGACCAGTAGGAGCCTCTGGGTGCTCCTCAAGGGGAGCCCCATGTAGAGAGTGTTACAGTAGTCAAGGCGAGAGGTGACGAGGGCATGAGTGACTGTGCACAGGGAATCCCGATCAAGAAAAGGCCGCAACTGGCGGATCAGGCGAACCTGACAAAAGGTCCCCCTGGTCACAGCCATCAGATGTTCCTCCAAGGACAGCTGCATATCCAGGAGGACTCTCAGATTGTGAGCCCTTTCCATGGGGGCCAAAGAGTCGCCCCCAATAGTCAGTGATGGAGTCAGCTGACTATATTGGGACGCCGGGAGCCACAGCCACTCAGTCTTCGACGGGTTGAGCTTGAGCCTGTTCCTCCCCATCCAGATCCGCACAGCCTCCAGGCACTGGGACATCGTTGTGGTGGCCTGGGGTGGAAATGTACAGCTGGGTGTCATCAGCGTACTGGTGGTATTTCACCCCAAAGCCACGGATGATCTCGCCCAGTGGCTTCACATAAATGTTGAACAAAAGGGGCGAGAGGACCGATCCCTGCGGCACTCCAGAAATAAGAGGCCTCGAGGTCAACCTCTGCCCCCCTGCCAACACAAACTGCGACCGGGTGGAGAGAAAGGAAGAGAACCACTGCAACACAGTGCCCCCCACCCCCAACTCTTCCAACTGGTGCAGCATGATACCATGGTCGATGGTATCAAAAGCCGTTGAGAGATCTAACAGGACCAGAACAGAGGAGCAGCCCCTGTTCCGAGCCCTCCAGAGATCATCCACCAATGCGACCAATGCCGTTTCTGTGCTGTGCCCAGGCCTGAAACCCAACTGGAACGGATCTAGATAAGATGTTTCCTCCAGGAATTGTGGAAACTGTCGCGCGACCACACTCTCAACAACCTTTGCCATAAAGCAAAGGTTGGAGACAGGACAATAGTTAGCCAATACTGCTGGATCCAGGGACGGCTTCTTGAGGAGAGGCCTCACCACTGCCTCTTTCAAGGTGGTGGGGAAGTAACCCTCACTCAACGAAGCGTTGATAACACCCTGGAGCCAGCCTCGTGTAACCTCCCGGGAAGCCAGTACCAACCAGGGGGGACACGGGTCCAGTAAACATGTGGCCGCACTAAGTCTCCCCAAAATCCTGTCCACATCATCAGGAGTCACAGAGTCAAACTCATCCCAGGTAACATTCTCAAGACTTTTCCTTGCCACCCTGCCCTGATCTACCCAGTTGGAGTCCAGATCCCCCCGGATCTGAGCGATTTTGTCATACAGGTATTGTCCAAAATCCTCTGTGAAGTTTGGTGAATAGGCGGATCCCACCATTGGCTGGCCTGGGCGCACTCTAACTGCCCTGTTCATCAAGCCTGGGTGCACTCTAACTGCCCTATTCATCAAGCAGTTTGCTGAAGATACCCTGCCATCACCTGCCACCCCATCGCCGCCTAACACCCCACTGCAAGTGCACCCTTCCCAGCCTGCGTGGTAGTCTGTGAGCCCAGAGACACAGAGAGAAAGAAGTATGGCTTGGCTTCCAGTGCTGGAGAGGGCTGCAAGGGAAGTGCCCAGGTTGTCAGGTTGCCACTGCCTTTCATTGGGGCACGTGGTGAGACAGGGATCCTCTAGCCATCCATTTTCCCACTGTCACTGGGCATGGTTTGGCTTCCTACCCCTCACTTACCACAGCCATCAATGCAATTTGGAGATGGCAGACTGTGTTTTATTAGCACAGGCAGGCATGCTAGAGCCTGGCTCTTCGTCTTTGTAAAGATAACATCACTAGATTTTTTTTCTGAACGAAAAGAATTACCAATGTCCTAAAATTCTCAGCTTGCTATTGTTAGTTTGAGGCAGGGGAGGAATAGTACCAAACTCCTGGGCTGACTGGCTTCTTCCCGGCAGCTCTTTCTCAGCTTTGGCATCAGCCATCAAAGACGAGGCTTTTGTGGGCAGAAGAGCTGCACTGCAATGGAGAAATGGGCAATGGAGCAGTCAGTTTAAGGAAAGGAGGCTGCTTTCTCCTCTTTCCCTGCTCCTCATATTTCCCTCGTAATGAGCTAGTGTGGCATGTACTGTACGTGGTATCTTGTGTATGAATGTATGAACTTGGTTTCAGTTACAGTGCTCTCATAACAATAAAGGAGACATTACTGACAGTTCTTTTTTGCAGAAAAATACTACGGTACCTCCTCATGCTACATACTGGTACAAGGATGTCAAAACAGAAAAAACAAGCATATAAAATTTCTTTTAAAATGGAAGTAGTAAAAATTGCTGAGGAACATGGAAACAGAGCAGCGGACAAACATTTTGGACCACCTCCAACTGAAAAAATGATGAGAGTGGAGGAAACTGGTGGATCAGCTGTAAAAAGTAAAAGATAAAAGCAAGCCCAACTGTTGTGGGCTTCTTGCAAAGTGGCCACAGTTACAGGTGGACATAAAAGAATGGATCACATGTCACCAGAATAATGACTTTGCAGTTTCTACAAAAATGGTAATATATGAAGCCAAACACATTGCTGTAGAGAAAGGCATTCAGGATTTTACTGGATCACCATCATGGCGCTTCAGATTTATGAGGCAATATGGCCTTGCTATGCTCATCAAAACTAGAATTGCACAAAAAATGCTAAAAGAATATGAATCTATGATTCTGTCTTTTCATACATTTATAATAGATGCTAGGAAAAAAAATAATTTTGAAATTGGCCAGATTGGGAATATGGATGAAGTCCCACTAACTTTTGATGTGCCATCTAATAAGGCTGTTGATCTAAAAGGTGCCAAAAGCATAACTGTGAAAACCTCAGGACACAAGAAAACATATAACATGGTTGTGTTGTCCTGCTGTGCAGATGGCACCAAATTGTCACTGATGTTAATATTCAAAAGGAAAACCTTTCCAAAAGAAGTGATCCCAAAAGGTGTTGTTGTGCATATCCATGAGAAAGGATGGATGGATGGATGAAAATGGAATGAGAGTATGGGTTGAAAAAGTGTGGTCCAAACCGTCCTGGAGGGTTTCTGAAAAAACTCACTTTATTAGTGCTCGACCAGTTTAGAGCACATATTAATGAAACCACAAAGAAGAAATTTAAAGAAGTGAAGACTCATTTAGCTGAAATTCCTGGGGGGGTCTTACTAGCCAGTTGCAACCTTTTGATGTTTCCATCAACAAATATTTAAAGTCTATATGCGAGAAGAGTGGAACAAATGGGTGGCTGCTGGTAATTATGATCTGATAACTAACGGACGAATGAAGAGGCTCACTATCACTCAAGTTTGTGAATGGGTAAAAACTTCATGATATTCAGTGAAGGACAAAATCATTGCACGATTATTCAAAAAATGTGGCATTAGCAATTCTTTAGATGGAACTGAAGATGATATCATATATGAAGATAGCGAAGAAAGTGATATCAATGATTGTGAGCAATTGATCTTCCTAAATTCTGACACTAGCGATGATGAGTTTCATCACTGGGGTTTCAAGACAATTGGAAGAGTGCTTCACCCTTAAAGTCTCTCCTCATTTTTAATGATAGTGATGATGGTTCTTAATACCTCTGTTGACTTTGCATGGTTGAAATATTATTCTACTATATTTAATTAAATATATTACTACACAATTTGGTTCAGAATATTTTTCTTTTCTTGTTTTCCTCCTCTAAAACCTAGGTGCATTTTATAGTCAGGTGCATCTTATACTCTGAAAAATATGGTATATGAACTGCTACTACTTATGGGCTACAGTATATTTCCAAGGAAAGTCCTATCAATTCCTCTTCAAGTATCTGTTTTTTTCTCCAGTTTTTTTTCTCCAGTTAATGTGAGCTATTGGAGAAAAAGGACAAAACATGATAGTGGATCCAACTCTACTCAATAAGTAATGACCAATAGTAGGAGAAGGCACTGCCTTTGCCTCCTTGAGCCCCAGAATTAAAGGAGAATATAAATCTAATAATGTCAGAAAATAAAAAAAATAAAATTCATATATATATATATATAAATTCTGAAATGAGTTCACATTGCTTTATCATGTGTAAATAGGTTTTCTTAAGTATACTTCATAGAGAAATGTACATGAAATTAAAAATATCTTAAGGTCTTACAATTCTCTCCCCCCCCCCATCTGAAATACAAAGGAAAGTGTGAATGATGTATCATTAATGCAGCTCACCAATGGAACTTTGTAGGGAACTAAAATATTTGCATATCATAAGAAATTGCAGGATCAAGAGTCCCAACAACTGATATGAGTTTATTCAGGATGCCACATTTGTAGTTGGGAATGAATTGTTTCTGACTGGAGGAAAGTTCCATTGAAGCATGATATGTGTATTCCCCACCTTAACTGTCATAGATATTAAATCCCAAAGTGATATTAGGTAAAAGCTGGAAGTTTTCATTGATCATTTTCATGGCAAATATCATAGGTAAGATATGCTAATAATATTTAATCAAGACCCTGGAAAGGAAATAAGGTACTGTATCAAATAAAAATCTGCACAAGACAGGGAAATTAAATATCATGAAAAAACAGTGTCTTACAAATTAATAGATTAAGCTCTATCAAAATGAAATTCATTGTTTCATATTAATTTACTACATATTATTATTAAATATAAATTTGGTGGAATTAATTTTGATGGGAATCAATACATTTTTTTAACTCCTTTTGCTATTTCTATGAAATTCTAACTATATGAAGATGACTAGAATTGTTAGTAAATAACATTGTTCAAATAGAAAGTAAAATTGGGGAAATTCCAGGAACATCAAAGTCATGCTTGCCCGGCAGTTTTAGAAATTTCCTACTAGGTTTTATGAACCTCATTATAGAATGACCCACCTGCTATCAAAGAAGAGAGTACATTTCTTTGGGATTGTCAAATTGGCATTTCCAGAAAAAGAAACTCCTGGGACATATTTTTTTTCAAGAGTATAATACTTTACTGAAAAAGTAAAAAAGTGAAAAAACTTACATTGGCACAGAAGAAACAAAACCAGTTCTGGATTTCCCACACAAATGTAAACATAATCATTTCCCCCTTTTCCTCTGAATCATTTACAGCCCCAATAGGAGCCAATCACTTCTATTCATTTTTTTTATGAGAAAACAGTTTGCCATGCTTCTAGAGATGCCTTGGTTGGCTATATACCATCTTTTGCATTCCATTCCACCACTGCCCCCTTTCTTTGTCAAGATGAGTGAAGGAGAAAATATAGGTGAAAGGTGAATCAGTCTTGACAGGGATGAGTCTGCACAAAAGATATTAAAATCCCTGAGCACTACCTATTATTTGCAGTGGAGATAGATACCTCCAATAACACATTTAGGGAAGTGTTATTCAAGCTAGTTGACACTCATTCATTTTGTTTCCATTTGTCCCTTTTAAAATATGGTGATATCTTCTGGGAAGCACATTGCATCCTGTTAGAGACTACCCAAATTTAGAATAATGGCAGATGGCTTGAAAACTGAACCAGTAGTCAATTGTATAGTCATTTTTCTTAGATTGTTTAGATATAAAAATTAATAAATAGCTATAATTATCTGCACAATGATACAGTATAATGTACACATATTCTTAGAGATGTTTGCTGCTATTTAGTCTCCCGTGAATTTCCTAAGGCAGGAAGCAACAGGAGCAACAGAATCAACAGCAGGCCCATGCCTATGCAAACCCTTCAAATGTACCTTCTGAACAAATAAGTGCTTTGACCACAGCACAAGGATTCTTCCTTTTTCAGGGTTGATACTATATTCCTACAGAATCAATATGCAGTATGGGTTGTGCTAAGATATGAAGATTTTCAGAAATTTATGTTTCCACATTATGGACTATAATTTATTTGGTTATTATTTATTTATTCCTTTATTTATTAAACCTCTTAAATAAAATAATAATCCTCTTCAAAAAAAAAACCCACCTGAATACTAACTAATTCATGAACATTACATTTATTTTAAGATAGAAAGTTTCCAAGACTTTTCTGCTCAATATTTATACTATAATCTACTTGGAAACTGCTTCTGGACTTTGTGGTTGAAATGGGGGGGGGGGGATGAAACTTTGATTTTGGGTTTGTTGTTATAGAAATAATTAGTTTATATTATTATGTAAAAGTAAAAAGTTGAGGTTTGATGTTATTATCTTATTCTACTGCACCAAAGGGAATTGGATGTCAGTGATTTTTCTTTCTTTTTTCCCCTTTGCTCCATACTTTTCAATTCCCTTCTTCCTCCTGTATTTTCCTACTATTTTCTTTTGTATTTTTATATTATATATTATAAACTAATAAATAAATTTTAAAAATATCTATACCACAAAGAAAATCCTATGTTATAAATGACAATGAGAAATGTAAAAGAAGAAATAATACATGACAGAAATAAAGGAAATAGAAAGCTATGAATGTATTTTCTCTTGTTTTAACTATCCCTGCAGTTGCAAATAGCAGGATTTCCAAACATGATCCTGGATGCCCTTCAAATATAGACTATGAACAAAGTTGAAAGTTATTCTCAATATATATTTGTGTTTTCCTTTCTTTTTCTTTATACATTTTCATACTTCTATTTTTTATACTTTTTTACCCTTTATTCCTTCTATTGATTGTTACTTTTTGTTGTTTTTTATGTGCAAGACCTATAAACTGTAATAAAATTATTTATATTGCTAATGATGGACTTCCTATACTAATTCTAAATCAGAACATTTCCAGGAATTTTCTGTTCAACACATATGTTACAAAAAAAGCCCATAGAGTATGAATATGAGTGCTGAAGATAATGGAAATTTAAAAGAAGGAATGTTACACAAGTGAAATAATGGAAATGGAGTATTTAGGTTTATACTGTTGATATTTTTAAAAAATAATATTTATTAAATTTCCAAAGATTAAAATACATAGTACAAAAAGAAACATAATACACAAAAAAGCAAGAAACACATACACACAAAAAACAAAAAATATAAACAACCAAAAACAAACATATCAAAATTTCAATACTAATAACAACTTTTCTGCATCGGTATCTCCAGCCTATTTAACCTCTTTACACCAATTCTACTTCTAAATATCTCTATCTTAAACTTATCGTATACACTTGAGTATAAGCTGAGTTTTTCAGCACAATTTTTATGCTGAAAAAAGCCCCCCTCAACTTATAATCGAGTGAGGAAAAATGCCTTTTTTTCCTGCAACCGTTTTGGCTCCCTGGGGTTGCAGGGAGGCTTGCTAAAGGCAAAATGGGGCATGGGGGGATGCGGCCCCCCTCCCCTGTGCCCCTTTTTGGCTCCCAGGGGCTGCAGGGAGGCTTGCTAAAGGCAAAATGGGGCGTGAGGTGAAGCGCCCCTCCCCCGTGCCCCTTTTTGGCTCTCAGGGGCTGCAGGGAGGCTTGCTAGGGGCCTGAGGGGAGGTGCCTAGCAAGATTCCCTGCAGCCCCCTGGAAGCAAAAATGGGCTGCGGGGGGGGGGGCTTCAAGGGAGAAAGAAACAAAGAAATCCTCACTGTTTAGGGAGATCCCATGTGCACTGAGCTTGAGTTGAAAGCTTATTGTAATTGAGAGCTTATTGTAATTGGCTGCTAGCTATCCTTGGTCAGGCTAAGCCAGGAGTGGGTAAATGTGGCCCTTTTACAACCTGTGGACTTCAACTCCCAGAATTCTCCCAGCTTGGCTGTCTTAGGAATTCTGGGAGTTGAAATCCACAGATTGTAAAAGGGCCACATTTGCCCACCCCTGGGCTAAGCTAATCAATAGTGGAGCTCTAAGAATGCCAGATGAGGAGGAGAAAGGGAGGGAGAAAGAAAGAGAGAGAAAGAGAGAAGAAAGAAAGAGACAAAGAAAGAAAGAGAAAGAAAAAGAAAAAGGAAGGGGGGGGGAGAGAGAGAGAGAGAGAGAGAGAGAGAGAGAGAAAATGCAGGTATCTCTTAACAGAGATTTGAATTTGCCTGAAATTAGATCAAGCCAGTGACTGGGTGGGTGTGGCTAGCTGGTCATGTGATATATGTGCATAGGGACTACTCAGAGGGCTGAAAAAGTCATTTCTGACAGGTCCTCGCACTTTTGACTGGTCCTCACACTTATGACCATCCTCACATTTATGCCCGTGCATCATTCTTAACAACCATGTCACTCATTTCACAACTGCTTCTCTTCACCATGGTGATAAGATAGGGCGAAAAATGTAAAATGTAAGGACAATCGTAAGGACTGGTCAAAAGTGCGAGGACCTGTCAAAAATAACTTTTTCAGCCCTCTGAGTAGTCCATATGCACAAAAGGACTACCCAGAGGCCTGAAAAAAGTGATTTCTGACAGGTCCTCACACTTTTGACCGGTCTTCATACTTATGACTGGTCATCATTTATGCCCATTGTAGCATTCTTAACAACCATGTTACTCATTTCACAACTGCTTCTCTTCACCATGGTGACAATATTTTTGTTTTTGTGGATCCTCTTTTTTTAAAAAAAAATTTGATTTATATGCCGCCCTTCTCCGGAGACTCAGGATGGCTTACAATATGTTAAGCAATAGCCTTCATACTTTTGAATATTTATAGAAAGTCAGCTTATTGCCCCCATAATCTGGGTCCTCATTTTACCTACCTTAGAAAGGATGGAAGGCTGAGTCAACCTTGAGCCTGGTGGGATTTGAATGTGCAGTAATTGCAGGCAGCAGATATAAGTGGATGTTAATCACTGCCTTAGCCTACTGAGCCACCAGAGCTGTTTTTCTTTGAAATCAATATTCAAAAACATTTAACCAACTGATGCCTCAATTAATGTAATTTTATTGGTATCTATTTTTATTTTGAAATTTACCAATAGCTGCTGCATTTCCCACCCTAGGCTTATACTCGAGTCAATAAGTTTTTTGTGGTAAAATTGGGTGCCTCGGCTTATATTTAGGTAAGCTTATACTCGAGTACATATGGTACATCTTTATCTAAATTATCTTGACTTCTATTTACAATTCGATCTCATAACAAAAACATCCCTTAAATGTTATGTTTAAATATTTCCAACCAGGAATATAATTTATTCCATATTAAATAGTACTCAGTGTCCTCCCTCTCCTTCATTTCCATAGATAATCTGTCCATCTCTGCACATTCGTATATTTTTTTTATTATGATTTAATCTGGAGGGGTGTCTGATTGTTTGCAATTTTGTGATATCACAATTCTATTTGTCGTTAGTATGTGTAATGTGATATATTGTATACTTTTCTGCATTTTCCCTTCCAGAATACCCAGGAGAAACAATTCTGGCTTTCTTTCTATCTTCTGCCCTGTTATTTCATCCAGCCATTTTTTAATCTTTTAATCTCAAAATTTCTTAATCTTATACTGTTAATATTTTTTGTTTCTTAAGGTTTCCATAAGGTTTTAGCTCATTCCTAAACAACAGCATTATAAAATGTGATCCATTTAGGTGTCTTCATACCTTCCTACTATAAACTAGGAATAACTTCAGATTAGGTTCTTTAAGTAATTTCAACCCAGTCATTTTTTCCTCAAAATCAAAGCTGCTTCCTTAAATAAACATAGGCCCTCTTCATTTCTCAGAATTTCAATTTTAATTGAAGAAGGACTAACCAACCATCCTTTACTCATAAACCAAAAAGACTCCAAATTTCTGCTATCTTCTCAAAGTCAGCCACTTAAAGTTTAGGAACTTAAAAGAAAGGATGCTAAAAAACAGAAATACAATTCAATACATATTTATCTACAATAACGTATATAATTCTACTCTAACACTTTATAGATAGGTATATGTAGGTATAGATATGTATAATTGTATAAGAATAAGGTATAAATTACTATTATTATATTATGTTTAAATAACATAAAAGGTGTAAGGAATATATTATGATATTATCATTAGTATATTATGTATTAACTTAAAGTGTTGGAAGATACTTGAGACCAGTGATGTCATATCTATGTCCAATGTTTTTAATTTTGAACTACTAATAAAAAAACTTTTAAAAAAATAAAGGACAGAAATAATAGAAATAGGATTCTTTTGTTTGTGTGTTATTAATATTTTCTCTTTATTAATTGTTCCTTCTTGTTTAGCTCTGGCCGAACAATAATTATGAAACATTTGGGGAAATATATACAGACCAACAATCCAGCAGTAGAAGTCAAAATGGAGAAAACCTCCACAGCCACCATGTATTTGCCTTTGGTGCTCAGATAAGATGGAACAAAGGAGAGCCACACACTGCTGAAGATCAGCATACTGAATGTGAGACATTTAGCCTCATTGAAACTGCTGGGGAGATTCCTGGAGAAAAAAGCTACTGTGAAACTGGCAGTTGCCAGAAAGCCCATGTAGCCCAGGACACAGTAGAACATGGCAGCTGAGCCTTCACTGCACTGCAGTATGATTTCCTCAATTTCTGAATGGGTGTCAATATCAGGGAAAGGGGGAAATGTGAAGAGCCACACCATGCAAATGCCTGCTTGAATTAGGGAACCAGAAACAACAATGCAGGTAGCCAGTCTTCTTCCCACCCAGTTCCTCATCCTGGATCCTGGCTTGGTGGCCATGAAAGCCAGAACTACAGTGATGGTTTTTGCCAGCACAGAAGACACAGCCACTGAGAAGATGATGCCAAAGCTAATTTGTCTGAAGAGACATATTATATTGCCTGGTACAACGAGGAACTGCAGTGAGCAAAGAAAGCATAGGATGAGGGAGATGAGTAGAAGGTAGGTGAGATTTCGGTTATTGGCCTTGACAATGGGAGTATTGTGGTACTTCAAAAATGTTGTGAGTACCACACTTGTGCAGAGAGTAAAGAAAAGTGCAAGAGTAACTAAACATATTCCCATTGGTTCTTCATAGGACAAGAATGATATTTTCTTTGAAATACATGAATCTTGGTCCTTATTGGGATATTGATCTTCAGGGCATTTTGAACAGTCATTCATATCTACAATTTAAATGTATAAATTTATAAGCATTTTTTATTAGTCATACTATTATTAGAATCATCACAGAGTTATTTATGGAAAAAGCACTGATCCTGATATTAACCATCTTACTTTTTCTCTTCTATTTGGGACATAAGAGAACATAAGAGAATATGGAAAAATGTTATTTTTTCATGAGTTTATTTCTTGTTGCTTATTTAGTACTTATGCTTCAAATTGTGAGGTTTCTGTTTGTTTAGTTTTATTGCTACATCAACCTTCGACGTTGTCTTCCTTTGAGACTATTTATGTCAATTTTTTTACTTCTGTATGATACAACAGAATTAATGTTCACATCTATGAATACAATTTTAGTGAAGGAAAAAGAAAAAAGGTATTCCTTATTTTCCTTACTTGAAAAATTTCTGAAGCTTTCTTAATCCAGTAGAATTTTTTTTGCAAATGTTAGAGTTATATATATATATTTTAAGGGATACTATAATTCCAGTGTAAGAGAAACAGAATGCTTTCTCATCTAGCAACTGCCTTGGTCAGTGATTGCTCACAGGACAGTGATGAAAAAGTAACTATGTACAATCTTTCAGACATATTTATTTTATTTTTATTTTATTTTATTTATTTGATTTATATGCCGCCCTTCTCCGGAGACTCAGGGCGGCTTACAATGCGCTAAGCAATAGCCTTCATACTTTTGTATATTTATACAAAGTCAGCTTATTGCCCCCACAAACTGGGTCCTCAATTTACCTACCTTAGAAAGGATGGAAGGCTGAGTCAACCTTGAGCCTTGGTGAGATTCGAACCTGCAATAATTGCAGGCAGCTGATGTTAATAACAGGGCTTTAGACCACTGTACTATCCAAGGCTCTGTTTGCCATTACAGTTAGTTGCTGCTATACATGACCCATTTTTCCCCTTCTCAGAGCAAAATCATTGTTTGAAGAACCTTTCCATTCCTGAGGTCCTGCAACTGCTAACCAACTCAGGAACTTAATTAGTTAATTAAAAATATCCACATGGCTCACATCAGTTAGATCACAGGTGTCAAACCTGATTGTGTCACGTGACACATTGTGATGTTTTTTGCCTTTGCAGAGCTGGGTGAGTGTGGCCTGTGTGTGACGCATCTGGCCCATAGGCCACCAGTTTGACAGTCCTGAGTTAAGATGCTAAAGGCTTTTGTTTGTTTTGATTATGTTCTTTCATTCACTTCCTCTCCAATGAATGCAAATACAAATATCAAGTCTCTTCTTGATAATTATCTCAGCTCTGGGATTAGCATGGCAAAGAATGGGGGAATGGGGAAAAGGGCTACAGATAATCCTTATTTGATGACTGCCTTGTTTATTTCCAGTTACAAAAGTAATAAAAAAGGAATTTTGTCACTAATTCTTTCATTGACGATCTATATTTGCAGGTCTATAAAGAAAAAGAAACCTGAAACAACATTGCAAGAACAGTTGCTTCATTTAATGACTGGCTGACAATCCCCAATTGTGGCCATTAAATGAGAAGAACATGTATTTTTTTTTAATCAAGTCTGTCAATTGCTTGGAGTTTTGTAAAGCATATAAAGATATTCCTAATGGAAAGTTCTACATAAAATTTTTAGATAAATCCAAAAACAAATCAATGTATCCTGAAAATGATATATTGTGCTTCATCTAGACCCCCAACTATTATGAAGACTTTCCAGTTTACACCAATGAAAACGCTTAAACTCTTAACTCTGAGGTCCTTCTTTGAAAGGGTTGGGGAATACTTCTTTATGGAAGAGAAAAATATCTTAACTGATAAAAATATAATTCATGTCCTGTACTTATATATTCATGGATCTGCTTGGGGTGACCTAGAGAACAATAAGGAAATTTGGTTTACAATGTCTCTTACCCTTCTGGCTGGACATTTTCTCTTTGGGACATGGGAGGCAATCATAGCAGCAAAAAGGCTTCTCCTCCTGCTTTTTCTTAAAATATCCAGGTAGGCAGCTTTTGGTACACACTGAAATAGGTATAGTCTGCCCAATAAATGAAAGAAGGAAAATGTTAATCATGTATTTTGGGGGGGAAAGTTGAAAAATCATGGTTGATCAATGTTCTACAAATAAATAGTTCCAATTTTAAGAATTTGAATTTTTTTTTCATCAGTCACATTACCAAAACTATTCTACTTTTTTCAGTTCTACCAATTATATAGGCAACCTGTTTCTTTTTAAGTGGGAAACATATTCAGACTATTCCGTAATGCTGAAATTATTTCACTGGGGCTCAAAATACCCTTCAGTTTTGTTCAGGACATTGAAAACTATCCATTCTTCCTATTGGATAATGCAAATAATTAAATATACTGTAATTACAGAGAAATATATTTTTCAGACTTATTTAAATAAAACAAAAATCATTATACAATACAATGAAACATTTGAAAGAGATCTATAAGTAGGTGATGGTTGAAAGAGATTGATAAGCATAGTATGTGATGGTTCTAGGGCTAGTAGATACATTGAAAAGAGATGACAAATGTTGAATAAAACTACAGATGTCAATATTAACAACTGATAATAATCAAATGTATACACAATGATAAAACCATTAAAATTGTCAGTACAACTTAGATTTTTAAGTATGAATTCTAAATAGTTAACTAACAAATTAAAAAAGGAAAGATAATGAGTAATTCAATTCTTTTTCTTTAATTTCCTAAGTTTAACATTTTTTATTGAGTTATAAAATATTGTAAAATACAAAATACAAAAGTAAATAGAAAAGCAGTGGGTAGGAAAAGGGGGAAGAGAAGTGAGGAAGGATAAGAAAAAAAGAAAAAGAAACATTGACTTCTGACTCTCTCTGTTGCACTAAAATAAGGCATTAACATCAAATTACAACTTTTTTGCTTTTTCAAAATAGGAACCAGGCATTTGTTTAAAAAAAAATAGATTTATATACCGCCCTACTCCCGAAGGATTCAGGGCGGTGAACAGGCACAGAATAAAATACATAGATACAAAAGTTAAAACATAAATAAAACCAAATTAAATAGTTTAGCCCAGGACAATTAAAAACCCAATAATTTAAGAAGATTAAAATTTCAATTTAAAAGAATTTTAAAAAGGAGAGAAGGTTAGGCCAGGCCGGCTTGCTGAAATAGGAGAGTCTTAAGCGCATGGCGGAAAGTGTGCAGATCCGGGATCCTCCATATCTCTGGGGGGAACTCGTTTCAGATAGTGGGTGCCCCCACAGAGAAGGCCCTCCCCCTGGGGGCCACCAGCCAACACTGTTTGGCCAATGGCACCCGGAGGAGCCCCTCTCTATGAAAGCGTATCGGTCGGTGAGAGGCTGTTTGTGATAGTAGGCGGTCCCGTAGATAACCAGGTCCTAAGCCATGGAGCGCTCTAAGGTTGGTAACCAAAACCTTGAAGCGCACCTGGAAAACCACCAGGAGGCAGTGTAGCTCGCGCAGGAGAGGTGTCACATGGGAGCACCATGTCGCTCCCATAACCACCCGCGCGGCCGCACTCTGCACCAGTTGGAGCCTCCGGGTGCTCCTCAAGGGGAGCCCCATGTAGAGAGCGTTACAGTAATCCAGACAGGAAGTGACAAGGGCATGAGTGACTGTGCGTAGAGAGTCCCAATCCAGAAAAGGATGCAACTGGCGAATCAGGAGAACCTGATGAAAAATCCTCCCGGTCACGGCCGTCAAATGCTCTTCTAAAGACAGCCGTGAATCCAGGAGGACACCCAAGTTGCGAGCCCTCTCCATGGGGGCCAATGATTCGCCCCCAATAGTCAGCGATGGCAGCAGCTGACTATATCGGAACGTCTGAAACCACAGCCACTCAGTCTTGGATGGGTTGAGCCTGAGCCTGTTTCTCCCCATCCAGATCCGCATGGCCTCCAGACACCGGGACATCACTTCAAGGGCATCATTGGGGTGGTCCGGGTGGAGATGTACAGCTGGGTGTCATCAACATACTCGTGGTATTTCACCCCAAACCTCAGATGATCTCACCCAGCGGCTTTACATAAATGTTGAACAAAAGGGGCGAGAGGACTGACCCTTGTGGCACCCCACATATGAAGGGCCTCGGGGTCGACCTCTGTCCCCCTGCCAACACAGATTGCCGCCGGTCGGAGAGAAAGGAGGAGAACCACCACAATACGGTGCCTCCCACCCCCAACTCTTCCAACCGGTGCAGCATGATACCATGGTCGATGGTATCAAAAGCGACTGAGAGGTCTAATAGGACCAGGACAGAGGAGCAACCCCTGTCCCGAGCCTTCCAGAGATCTATGCCCAGGCCTGAAGCCCGACTGGAATGGATCCAGATACGTCGTTTCATCCAGGTACTGGGGGAGCTGTCGTGCAACCACACTCTCAACAACCTTCACAACAAAACGAAGGTTGGAGACTGGACGATAGTTAGCCAACACTGCCGGGTCCAGGGAAGGCTTCTTGAGGAGAGGCCTCACCACCGCCTCTTTCAAGGCGGTGGGGAAGTCACCCTCACGCAATGAAGCATTTATAATCCCCTTGAGCCAGCCTCGCGTCACCTCCCAGGAAGCCAGCACTAGCAAGGAGGGGCACGGGTCCAATAAACATGTGGTCGCGTTCAGTTCACGCAGAATCCTGTCTGCGTCGGCAGGGGTCATGGGATCAAACTCATCCCAGATAACATTCTCAAGACCTGCCTCAGTCATTCCCCCTGAAACTACCCAGTCGGAGTCCAGGTCTTCCCGAATCTGAGTGATTTTGTCATACAGATATTGAACAAAATCCTCGGCTCTACCCTCCAAGGTGTCCTCCCACGCTTTCTGGTGGAGCAGGGAGCGGGTCACCCTAAATAGGGCGGCCGGGCGATTATCTGATGATGCAATAAGAGCAGCAAAATATGTATGTTTTGCTGCTTTTATTGCCACTAGGTAATTCTTAATATGAGATCTTACCAGTGTCCGGTCGGATTCAGAAAGACTCCAACTACTCTCTAGGCATCTCTTCTGGTGCTTCATCTCCCTCAGCTCCTCAGTAAACCAAGGAGCTAGGTGAGATCAGTGCCAGATCAGAGGGCACGAAGGCACGGCCCGATCCAGAATTCCAGTGGCTGCCCTATCCCAGGCGGCCACTAGGTCACTAGTCGAGGCATGTGCCAGAGCCTCAGGAAATGGCCCAAGCTCCATCTGGAACCTATCAGGTTCCATCAGGCACCTGGGGCGGAACCATCTAATCGGCTCTGCCTCCCTGCAGTGGGGTATAGCCGTTCGAAGGTCAAGGCGAAGGAGAGAGTGATCTGACCATGACAAGGGCTCAGTGACTATGTCCCCTATCTCAAGATCACTCAACCACTGTCCAGAGACAAAGACCAGGTCCAGTGTGTTTCCCCCCATGTGGGTAGGGCCATGAATTAGCTGTGTCAGGTCCAGCCATGAACTCCCGAGCCACCTCCGATGTCTCACCCACAGATGGCAGGTTGAAATCCCCCGTGACCATAAGCCTGGGGGTGTCAACTGCCACCGCAGCGATAACGTCGAGGAGCTTGTGTAGGGCTGCTGCCACATGGCAGGGAGCCAGGTACATGATCAGCAAACCCATCTGAACCCCATGAACCCACTTCACAAGGAGGGACTCACAGCAGGCCGTCTGAGGAACAGCAGCCTCCCTCGGTCTTAGACCTTCTTTAATAATAACCACTACTCCCCCACCCCTGCCCTGTGACCTCGGCTGATGGAATGCGTGGAAACCTGGTGGGCACATTTCAAAGAGGGGAACCCCCCTCCTGGCCCAACCAGGTCTCCGTTATACCTGCCAGGGCTCCCCCCTCACAAATAAGGGGGGCTTTATTTACTACGGACTTGGCATTGCACAGCATCAGCCGAAAGGCCGGGCCCTGAGGGCCTGTGCAACCTGGGGAATGGGTGGAGCCTTGGGGGCCAGAGTGCGCCACTGCTTGTAAACAGGGGGTGCATACTCCCCTAACTCAATGTGGCCCCCTGCTCCCGCAATATCTACCCCTCCTACTCACAGTAGTGATGTTTAGAGCACTATCCGGACAAACTCTAACTCCCCCCCTTGACCCCGGGATCCCCACCTCCCATACCATGCTTCTTTGCCAAACCCGCCCCTCCCCTTGGTGGGCTATCCCCCATACTCACAGCCCTCATTCAAATCAAACCCTCCCCCTCCCTAGAACCCCTTAAAAATTTCACAAAAAATTTGGCTAGAAAACCCCTCAACTCCCTAGTTTCACATGCCACCTCTCTGGGTCCCAAAACCCATCATTGAGTGGGCCCTTGATAGTGAGGAGGGCCACATCTGTGAGAGGGGGGAGTCTTGCAGTGCAAGAAGGTCCAATGTCATGTACATCTCCAGGTGCCACAATGGGGAGGGGGGACGGAGCATACCCAGGAGTCTCACGAAGATGTAACATCCAGGTAATTGTTCAATGAGGCACATTGGTACTTCCACTGTCCTCTCACGACAGTGGGAAGGGTCCAGACACGTATAATCCAATGGGAGTAACATCCAACTCGCCCACACATGACAAGCTGCCAACAAATGACCTTAGATCGACACGGAGTATTCCTCCCAGTGGCACAGTCAAGATGTAAAAAGACCCCTCAAATGTTGTCTCATTGACTAACTGAAGTCAAGGAGATGAAAGCTATCAGTCTATCAGTCGGTCTATCTGTCCGGGGAGAGAGATGGAAATAGTCTCTGGCTTAGTCGTATACTCGTAGGTCAAATTCGAGTAATAGTTCCGATGGAAGGGAAAAAGAGGGAGAGGGGAAGGGGGGAGGGGAAGAAGGAGGAGAAAACTCTTTCAATTTTAGGGCAGCTGGTAAGCCCATTACATAACAAATGCAGTGCCTGGGGAGGGGGGAGGGAGTAGGGGGGTTGGTATCAATATGACGGGGAGGGATTACCCTTCCATCACCCCCAACCCCATTTCCTCAGTTTTTTCGGGAAGCATAGTTGCTTCCAAACCCCAGCCTCCCTTAAACACTCTGTGAGGCCTCCAGGTCTTCTGCAGCCATTAGAGATCTTCCATGAGGGGCCTAACATCTCCGTCTAGGCAGCTGCCTGTGCCCCCTCCGTTTCCTCCACAGCGACCCCCTTCTTGCCGGTGACAGTGTGTGGCCAAGCGTCCAGTGTTTCTAATGGGGTGTGCTGCAGCCCTATATCCTCTCAGGGCCTGTCATGCCACCCCCGCTAATGCCAGCACCACCATCCCCAGTTCTGAGGGACCGCCGTGGGGATTTCCAGGTGGGGCAGATGAAAAGTTCAAGTGGGTCATCTTCCCGCTCGCCACTAGGCTGCCATATCACCACATCCACCGCCTTCTCCTTCACCTTCTTCGCCGCCACGAGTGCAACCAGCGGGGGACCAACAAGCCAGCATTCCCAGGGCTCTTCCGGCTCCTCTGGCTTCACCACACTCAGGAGCCAACGCCTAAGGCCTACGCGGCCACAGCCCTCCGCAGCCGAGCCGAGCTGAGCCAAGTCCGCCGTGCCCAGGGCAAGCCAAGCCAAGCCGAGACCGACACATCGGGGGGGGGGCAGGGCAGGTCTCCAGATCCTCGCCCCCAGCTCAGCACCCCCCCGGGCTCCTCCGGCATTCCGGTGCTCCTCAGCACCTCCTCAGACCGCTCTGGTGCGCTCTGGTGCCTCCAGCCTCGCCACGCCCAGCCAAACGCCGCTGCCAATGCCGCCAACGCCGCGAATGCCGACGTCCAAGGCCAACACGGCTCCAGCCCTCTGCAGCCTTCCGCAGCCTTCTGCAGCCGAGCCGAGCCATCCCAGTGCACCCGAGGGTAAGCCCAGCCAAGTCCGACACGCTGAGACGTGAGGAAGATCTCAAAATCCTCACCCCGAGCTTGTCCTATCGAACCAGGGATCGCTGATGGTCGAGCGCCCCTGTGGAAACCCCCTAAAGCTCTGAAGCCCTCCCATCCTCACGCAGTGTTCGGCTTTACATTTCTGTAAAGATCTATCAATCTACTCAGTAAAACCCAAAATCAAGGTTTCATTCTTTTGCACTTCAAACATGATGTTCAGAAGCGGTCTCCAAGTGAAAACGAAAGTACTTATGTTCTTTTCTTTCATCAAAGTAGTCAATTTTGCCATTTCAGCCAACTCCATCAACTTCTGCAACCATTTGTCCATAGTAGGAATCAAAGTGTCCTTCCATTTTTGTGTATACAATAGACTTGCTGCTGTCAACATATGTAATAACAAAGTTCCACATTTTTTTCTCCACTTCTTTTTCCATTAGGCCTAAAAGGAAAAATTCTGGTTTCATCTCCATTTCCAAAATTTTCCAATCATTAAATTGGATGATTTTTTTAATTAAAAAATTAAAATGCCAATCATAATCCATTTTTTTTTTTGCTTTATTGCAGGCCCCCATAGATGATAAAAAGTCCCTTCTTTACTTTTACACTTCCAACACTCATTTGACATACCTTTATACACCTTAGATAAGTTACCTGGTGTTAGATACCAACAATACATCATTTTATAGAAATTTTCTTTTAGATTATAATTTAATATAAATTTTAAATCATTCATCCACATATATTCCCATTGTTCAAGCATCACATTATATCCAAAATTCCTTGCCCACTATGAGAACATGTTTTACATGTTCATTTTCCAAATTCAATTTCAATAACATTTTATAGATCTTAACAATAATATGTTCATCGTTGCTACATAATGAAATTTCCAATTCATTTTTAACAAAAGCAAATCCATAGCACTTTTTGTCCAGTTTAAATCTTTCTTTCAGTTTTTGATAAGTAAACCAATGGCAAACATAACCTTCTGATTTAAGCTCTTCCATTGGCTTTAATATTGGGTCACCAGAATTGAGAAATAAAATTTTACCATACGTCAACCAGTTTGGTTTTGCCACCATTTCTTTTCTAAAAAAAAAGGCTTCCTAGGGTGACATCAAAAGGGGCCGCTTCCTAGAGAGCCTTGTTGTATATTTATTCCAAACTCTTAGTATGGCAAGTCTAACAAAATGATTATTAAAATCAACATTAACTTTACGTTTATCATACCATAAGTAGCCATGCCATCCAAACCTTAATTCATGGCCCTCTAATTCAAGTAGCCATTTATTCTGGAGGTTCACCCATTCTTTGGCCAGGTCAAACAGCAGGCATCAAAAATACAATTTCATATCTGATAAACAAACCCCCTCTTTCCTTAACATCTTGCAGTAGCTTATATCTAATTCTTGTTTTTTCCTTGCCATATGAACTTAGAAATATCTTTCTGCCATTGTTTAAATGGACTGCCATTTGTAAGTATTGGTAACATCTGAAATAAAAAAGCATCTTTGGTAAAATATTTATCTTGATTACAGAGATTCTACCCAATAGTGATAAGTGCAGTTTATCCCATCTTTGTAAATCCTTTTCAATCTACCTCCAAAGAGGAACATAGTTGTTTTGAAACAATTTTATATTTGTATTTGTCAACATAACCCCTAAATATTTTCTCAATCCTGAAACCCAACTTTTTGTTCAATATATCACTATCCTGACTGTATTATATCTATACAATATAGATATAGTATTATATCTAACTGGAAAATAATTTGGTCTGAACTTTTTTGGGATGATGCATTGATAACATAGGTTTATTATTCTACAGATTCTAAAGAGTAAATCCCTTCATGCCCACAAGAGAGTTAAATCCAATCCTCCTTCAATTCCATTGATTCTTATCTACTGTCAATTTCCTTGACCATTAGAGATTCAGATACTTATTTAGAAGAAGCACAGAATAAACGTGTACTTATTTGAATAATATATTTGTATTCAATTTATTTGAAATTCATTTTTGCATAATTTCTTTCAAAAAAGTTCATTTGCCTTTTTTCCCCTCAGGTCTCTGAGAAAAAGAATTCATTATTATCAAATAATAAAAAGAGCCTTGGTTAGTACAGTGGTCTAAAGCCCTGTTATTAACATCAGCTGCCTGCAATTATTGCAGGTTCGAATCTCACCAAGGCTCAAGGTTGACTCAGCCTTCCATCCTTTCTAAGGTAGGTAAATTGAGGACCCAGTTTGTGGGGGCAATAAGCTGACTTTGTATAAATATACAAAAGTATGAAGGCTATTGCTTAGCGCATTGTAAGCCGCCCTGAGTCTCTGGAGAAGGGCGGCATATAAATCAAATTTTAAAAAAAATGTTTAGGGGATTTATTTTTATTTTATTTTATTTTTGCTGAAAAAAAGATATTATCTCCCCCAAATTCCAAAAAGCAGCATACAAAATTTTCTTAATTGTTTTTATTTTTATCACTTGTTTAATCATCTCTATCATTCAGGATAGAGAGATGTACAAAGCCTGTTCTGCAATTTTAACGTCTTATAATAACCTTAAAAACAGTGTTCAAAATGTTGAATATGTGAAAGTTTTTGCAGTTTTCAGATCTCATTAATAATATAAAGTAAGTATTGTTCACCATGATTTATTAATTTACTTCAAAAATTGAATTCAGTCAAAATTTCCTTAGGACAAAGCATCCCTTTTAAGATGTACTTCTTCTTAATATACTGTATATGTATTGCACTGGATAAATAAATATGTATTTATTGGAAAAATATATTTAAAATTTAAATTTAAAAATTCAAACTTTTCCTATATATACTTGTATAATGAATCCTAGCAGCATACTCTTACAAGTAAAATGTAATGTGTGCAAACAATATACTGTAATTATATACATGCATATCCATTACAATTCTTCAGGTAAACCTTCAAGTGACTCTTAACCACAAACAACTGCCTAGATCTGTGATGGCGAACCTATGGCACGGGTGCCACAGGTGGCACGTGGAGCCATATGGGTGGGCACGCGAGCTCAGCTCTGGCACACATGTGTGCGCTGGCCAGTTGATTTTTGGGCCTTCTGGACCCACCAGAAGTCAGGAAACACACTGTTTCTGGCTTCCGGAGGGCCTTTGGGGGTGGGTGGGAAAGGCCGTTTTTGCCCTCCCCAGGCTCCTAGAAAGGCTCTGGGGCCTGGGGAGAGCAAAACAACGGGCCTACCAGCCCCACCGTGCCATCACGTGCCAAAAACGGGGGAAGCACGGGGGGGGGGGCACATAGAATTATGAATGTGGGCACGCGTGCGTGTGACCCCACTGCGCTCCCCCTGCTTTTGGCACACGATGGCAAAAAGGTTAGCCATCACTGGCCTAGATTAATCCCTGAAGTTTTCTTTGAAATATTTTTGGAAATGTTTAACTTGGTCTTTCTAGGACTGAGAGAAAGTGGCTAGCCCAATGTCCTAAGAGAGGACTCTAGCCTTGAGGCTTAAAAACTACATCACATTTGCCCACATAGTTACAATAATATAGACTTAAAAACTATATATCTCCATTGTCTTTTAAGCAGAAAAATAACATGTTAGGAAAATCTATACTAATTTATGTAACCAATTAGGCATCCCATATGTTCAGAAATCTTGAATCTTTCACTTGCTCACAATTCTTTTCAGTATTTAAATTCTTTCTAATGTTAAAGAATATAGGATAGAATATAGAATATCCTTTAGGATATCATGTCAATATTTTCAAATAAAATAACTTCCATGCATAACCCACTTGGTTAAAAGTGCTGGGCCAGCTGATGGCTTCCTCGTGAATGGTGAATATTTTGTCTTCTGCTGGCAAGGGATCCAGCTTCCCAACTTTCACTCGATGGAAGGACTGATTGGGGAAAGTGACCCAATTCTCAATCTCCAGTCCTGTAATCAGTTTTCCATTCTGATCAAAGGAAATTTCTTTCCCAGCACTGTTGTTAAATGAGACTCTTTTCAAAAAGAAATGAAGCTGAAAATGGAACAAATATATGAGAAGAAAGCAAGATTAATGTATAGAACTATAAAGTAATAAAGGTGAGATAAAAATGTAATAGATAAATAAATAACATATACATTCTTTTATTTCAAACATGTTATATAACTGAAAGACTGTTCCTATTCTAAACTGCTATACTTTCTCTCAAGCATAATTATCTGTGATTCTTGATCCAAAATCATTCTTATGGTCTACTAACAAATAATCACGTCCAAGAAAGTCATGCATACTTTAGTATGCAAAAATGTATTTTATTTGGGAAAACATACTACTCAGCAAATAAATAAAATCAAGCTTCCATTTTTTTTTGCAATAACTAACAAACTTGTCTCCTGATGTTATTAAAAATAAACTGATCAGGGAAGATCAGATCACTTACTATCTAAAATAATTTTTAAAATTAATCAACTACACAAAATAATAGTCAAGGTTGGAACTTACTTGTCAACCTTATCATTTTATAATGTTAAAAAGTCTGCTATTACCAGTTCCACAAAAGGAGAGAAAAGGAGAAAGGAGAAACTTAGAAGACTTTACTAACTTTCCATCTACGTATGTATCACAGTTCTTTGTGGTCAGGAGCTTGGTGAGATGCTGGAGAATCAGTAGAATTTAAACTGATGTCCAACATAAAATTACCTGCCATGACTGGAGATCCTGAAGACCAAACATTTTGCCATTCAATTTTCGCCTATGTTGTTGGCGCAACTTCATGGCATGTAAAGCATGTGCCACGGCATATACTGCATTGTATATACTGTAACTATGACTGGACATCCTCATTTCAAAAAAGACTCCAGGAAGGGTTTCCAGTTTCTCCCTTCCTGTACAGACATCCTCTGTTTCCTCATTCACAGGTGGATTTGGAAACACACAGCCAAATGCTTGCTCCCACACATCTTTGAGGAAACCATCCTCTTTGGAAGAAAAATGGTTTCTTGTCTGAAGAAAATGTTGGAATCCTGCAACTTCATTTGAGTAAGGTGCAAAGCTTAGAGCACCGTGGAGGACTTGAATATCCCAGCTTTTCTGATAAAAGAATGATGCAAGACCCATTTGGGAAGCCATTATCCACACCTTACCTTTTAGCTTTATAGAAACTATTTCCATTTCAGGTAGATACAACAACCACCTTAAACTTGAAAGACTATTATCATTGATTATTACAGTTTGGGCTTTGCTATTAACAAGAAGGTGAAAAGTTTCAACAAGCAATTGCAAACCCTCTAAAGAATTAGTAAAATATACTGGTCTGAACTGGTCCAAAAAGGCAACACAGATTTTATGGACAGCAAACAATGAAAAGATTAGGTGTTGAAATGTTCTTCCACCAAATCTATAAACAAGTATCCCAACCCAAGTCCATCTGAAGTGCAAAAGTAGTTGAATAATCCCCATATAATGCAGTTCTTCACCTGGAACCATGTGGTAGTAGAAAGGACTTTCATTTGGAGAAGAGCCAGTTGAGAACTAGGAAATGAAAATTAGATACATAAATAAAAAAAACTAGCATGTGTGTGGAAAAATACAATTGACAAAAGAAACTGTATCCACTCTAAATTTAGAGTTCTGAAATATGTCAGCAAATGCTTTTATATCATTTCCTGCATTGTAGGACTGGATGATCCTTATGTTCTCTTTGAAATCTACAATCCTATGATTATTTGAATTTATCCCATCAATTTGCTTCCATAAAGAATCCATGCTTTGACATATTATTGACATATGTCCCTTCCTTCTTTCCTTCCTTCCTTCCTTCCTTCCTTCCTTCCTTCCTTCCTCCCTCCCTCCCTCCCTCCCTCCCTCCCTTCCTTCCTTCCTTCCTTCCTTCCTTCTCACCTGTTATACTCCATCTTGTTTTGTCAATTCAAGTATCTGATCAGCTCAAGGTCAGATGAGATTTTGGAGGAAAGAGAAGACATCAAGGAGGAATTACTAGGAGAGAAAGATTTTTTTCTTCTGCATAATGAGGCTTCTAATTCTGCTCACATGGCATCTCTTGTAATGATTCAGTATGGTTCCAAATTCAAGAATATGTTTTTCTTTTACTAAAATGTATCATTCACCAAGATTTAGTGTTTGAATACCTGTGCTTGTTCATTTTTCACAGCAACTTTTCCCCTGATTGAATGGCATATTCTTTGTTAAGATTGATCAGGATGATTCCATCTTCAAAGAAATATTACGAATAAACTCTGGAAAAACTCTGGACCCTGTTGCTAGTTTTCAACTGTGATTGCTCACTGGATATTTCGGAGTCAATCCAATTTTATTAACTAAAACTAACTCATATAATAGCCATACACAAATTCAAATTTGTCACTTATCATCTATCTCAGCCACTGTTTGGCATTATAATGGTTTTTCTGCAATTTATAAATATCACAATATATATGAATATCACAGTGGCCTGCAGTCATATGTTCATCATTCAAGAATTTCACAACTAGTACATATTTATGACCCTCATAGCATCCAAAAGTCACATAATTTCTATTCCACAAAGTTAACAACCAGATTCTAACAAGCGGATTTAATAGAGAACACAAATGTGAAATCCCAAATAATAGTGACATGAAATGTTGTATTTCTTAATACCCATGGTGATTCACTTAATGATGGAAGTAGAGATGAAGTTGTAAGTCTAGCATGGACATATGTTGTTTTAGTTCTCTCTAGAACTTAATGATGAAGTTGCCAATCCCAATTGTAGTCAATAAGTGATGACTACCTCTAGATGAAGAAAGTGCTACCTATGCCTCCTTGAGCAGTGAATGAAATCAAGGTATCAATCCAATGACTTAATAAAATATAAACATATAAAATTCAGAAATATTGAATTGTTTTTCTCACCACATCAGCACCTTATATGTAATTTTTAATGATCATTCATAATTAATCATTGATACTCAGAGATATTTTATTTTATGTAATATTAAATATATTTTCTTAAATAAGCTCCACACAGAAATGTAATGAAAGTTAATTATATCTTATTGTCTTGCCTTTCACTACAATCTGAATAGAAAAATCCAATTCATCTTACCTGAGGGACTTTGTAAGTGTCCAAAAAATCTATCAAAGAGATTCCAGGGTCAATAGTGCCAACAACTGATATGAGTTTGTTCAAAAAGCCACACTTGTAATTTGGAACAAATTTTCTCTGACTGGAGAAAAAATCCATTTTGGCGTGATAGCCAGCATATCTATCACATATTCTGAAGCCCAGGGTGATATTAGGTAAGAGTTGGTGCTCTTCATTGATCTTCTTCAAAGCAAATATCATAGTCAAAATGTGCTGATAATATTTAGTTAGGACTCTGCAAAGAATTACATGCTGTATCAAATGGAATTGTGCACCTAAAATGGGCAATATGGCTATGCTCCTTAAAAAAAAAGGTTCAAAAACTAATAATGACTCTTTCATGTTATCTGATTAATAGATTTAGCTCCATTAAAAATTATTTTAGAAAATAATAGTCACCCTTTCATACTAATTGATTGATATATTGATACTCATTATAAAAATGGCAGAAATATACTTCAGAGGAATAATCACAAGGGTTTTTTTATTTCTTTGCTGTTTGCAATGAATTCTAATTATATCTGGAAGCTGTCCAGAATCATTGTCAGACATGTAACATAGAGATCAGCATTGTATACAATAACTGGGAAATAAACTTTCATTAATTATTTTTCTTACACATGAGGTGGTTCATTTTAATAGTCTGGGGAAAAAATCAGTTCAGAAGAATATTATTCCTGAAAGAAAACTGCATGTCTAATATACTGAGATGAAATATGCTGTGTCTCTGACTAAAGAGAAATATTATTCCTATGGTTCAGTCACATTATCTGTATAGTCTGTTTTAGAGATTGTAATTTCTATTTCAAGTAAAGGGACTGGAGAGGTTCTTTATTTTTGGAATCTACTAACAATGATTAGTTTAATTTTCTTCTAATTTTATTTAAGGAACAAAGGTTCTAGCTGTTGGTTTCCTTCCACCATTCAATGTTAGAAAGATTTTTTTTTAATCACAGTAATTCATTATGACAGAGAATGAATATACTAAATAATTTTATCTTGATTGATATAGGCTATTGAAATGAAATTATGTCTTACAGGGATTCAGTAACAAGAGAATGATGTGGATCTTCCTCAAAGCTTTCTGCATTTCTAGTTGTGAAGACAAAAGAAGTGATGGCACCAATGATAAGGTCACCTGGCTGGAAATATTTGTGATTAAATAGGGATAGGATCTTGGATGCTGCATTTTATTGCTTGAGTCTTGCAAGTCATATATGGCAATAGCAATAAAAGAATCAATATCATCATAATAAATATTAATCCCAGTTTGACAAAGCTTCTCTAATTTCTATGTAATGTAATTAGATTCTCCAAAATTGCACAAGCTTGAACTGAATCTCTCTCTCTTCCTCACATGACTTTCATTTTGAACTGAGTTTTATAATTTCTGATTATTTTACCTGTCCATAAATTCTGAAATACTTAATTGTCCATCAGCAATTAGTCATCATTCTTCAAAGTATAATAATTTGTTTGTCTAGTTGTTGAGGCACAATAAAGTTAATAATAGTATTTTTGATAATTATAAGGGGAAGAGAAAATAGCAATTTTTAAATTTCAAGTTTCACTCTTTTAATGAAATAGTAAGGGTGGAATGAATCACAATCATCATAGAATGAAGAAAAAGTTTTTCAGATGAGAGGAAGTTAAACATGACAAAGATGAAGACATTCTTGCTGCTTTCTGAATTAAAGATAAAAGTATTTAGCCCTCTCCCCCGCCCCCGCAAAAAATAATGTTTCAGTGAATATGAGGGTATAAACATAGTTCCTTGTTACATTTTTCCCCATGCAGTTTCATAGAATCATAGTGTTGGAAGGGATCTTGGAGGTTCTACAGTCCAACCTCCTACTCAGGGATGAAATCCTATACCATTTCAGACAAATTGATGTCCAACCTCTTCTAAAAAAATATCCAGTGTTGGAGCATCAACAATTTCTGGAAGCAACTTGTTCCACTGATTAATTGTTCTGTCAGGAAATTTCTCCTTAGTTTTAGGTTGGATCTCCCCTTGATTAGTTTCATCCATTGCTTCCTTGTACTTCCTTTAGGTGTTTTGGAGAATATGTTGCCCTTCTCTTCTTTGTGGCAGCCCCTTAGATATTGGAACACTGCTATCATCTTACCTCTAGTCCTTTTTATTAAACTAAACATAACCAATTCGTGCAACCATTCTTCATATGTCTCCAATCCACTAATCATTTCTGTTGCTCTTCTCTGCACTCTTTCTACAGTCTCAACATCTTTTTTTATACCATGGCAAACAACATTTGATGCAATATTCCAAGTGTATCTTACCAAGGCATTATAAAATGGTACTAACATTTCATATGATCTTGATTCTATCCCTCTGTTAATGTAGTGTAGGACTCCATTGGCTTTTTTGGCAGTGGTAGCACACTGCTGGCTCATATTTATGTAATTGTCTACTAGGATTCCAAGATCCCTCTCACAGGTACCAGATATCATCTATACCTGTGCATTTAATTTTTCTTGCCCAAATGTAAAACCTTACTTATCTCACCATTGTATTTCATTTTGTAAGATAGGGCCCAGTGCTCAACTCTGACAAGATCCTTCTGTTTATTGAGCTTATGTTCTGGGATGTTGGCTATTCCTGCCTGCTTGGTGTCTTATGTAAATTTGATGACTTTCCTTTCTATCCTCTTATTCAAATCATTGATGAAGATATTGAAGAGTACTGTACTTAACATAGAACCTTCGGCAACCCCACTGCATACCTCCCTCTGTGTAGATTCAGTTCCATTAAGGACTATACATTGAGTGCAGATGGTCAACCAGTTATGAATCCGTCCACTGATGATGCTGTCTAACCTACATTTTTTTTCATCTTCTCATAGTTTCATGATCTATTTTAACAAATGTCTTACTAAATTTCAATATATTATATTCGCAGCATTTTTCTGGTCCACTTATTTTGTCACTTTGTCAAAGAATGTATTAAAATTTGTCTAGCATAATATAGTTTTGAGAAATCTATGTTGGCTTTTAGTTATGACTTTGTTTGCCTTTAGGTGTTTGCAGGTTCATTGCTTGATTATCTTTTCCAGAACCTTCCCAGATATTGATGTCAGGATGATAGGTCTGTAGTTTTCTGGATCTATTTTCCCCCTTTTTAAAGATGGGAACTACATCAGCCCTTTTCCAATCCTCTGGTTGTTCCCTGATGCTCCAAGATCTCTGAAAGATATGGTTCGGTGGTTCTGAGATCACATCTGCCAGTTCCTTCAGAACGTTGAGGTGTAATCCATCTGGTCCTGGTGATTTGAATTTCTCTAGGGTGGATGGGCGGTCTCTTACCATTTTCTTCTCTATTTTAACTTGTATTCCTAATCTGTTTTTGATAGGTAGGACTATTTTTTCCTTTTTGTAAAGACAAATACAAAACAATGTGTTAAGCAGTTCTGCTTTTTCCTTATTGCTTGTCACATTTTTTTCTTGTTTTTTATATGTTGAAAGAAGCCTTTTTTGTTATTCTTTACTTTTTTCACAAGCCCTAGTTTATTTTGAGCCTTAGCTTTCCTGATTTCATCTTTGCTGATATTCTGCCTTAGTTTTTTGCCCATCTTTCCACTTTTTCTACCTTTTTATTTATCAGAAAAGGATGCAGTGGCTCAATGGCTAAGACACTGAGCTTGTCGATCAAAAGGTCAGCAGTTCAGTGGTTCGAATCCCAGTAGTAAGCTCCCATTACTTGTCCCAGCTTCTGCCAACCTAGCAGTTTGAAAGCACATAAAAAATGCAAGTAGAGAAATAGGGACCATCTTTGGTGTGAAGGTAAACAGTGTTCCATGAGTCTTTAGCATTTAGTCATGGTGGCCACATGATCATGGAGACATCTTCGGACAGCACTGGCTCTTCGGCTTTGAAATGGAAATGAGCACCACCCCCTAGAGTCAGGAATAACTATCACATATGTGCAAGGGGAATCTTTACCTTTATTTATTGGAGATAAATTTTATTTGTTTGTTTGTTTGTTTGTTTATTTATTTATTTATTTAATTTATATACCACCCTACTCCCGAAGGACTCAGGGCGGTGAATAGCCAAAAGATAAAATACACGTAATACAAACATTAAAAACCAATTAAAAATACATTAAATACTTTGGCCCAAAACAGATTTTAAAAACCCCAATTTATAAACAAATTTAAAAATAATTTAAAAGGGAAAGTTAGACCAGACCAGCCTGCTGAAATAAGAATGTTTTGAGGGCATGGCGGAAAGTGCACAGATCCGGGATCCTCCGTATCTCTGGGGGGAGCTTGCTCCAGATGGTGGGTGCTCCCACAGAGAAGGCTCTCCCTCTGGGGGCCACCAGTCAAAACTGTTTGACCGACGGCACCCTGAGAAGCCCCTCTCTATGGGAGCATACTGGTCAGTGAGAGGCCATTGGTGGCAGAAGGCGGTCTCGTAAATACCCCGGTCCTAAGTCATGGAGTGCTCTAAAGGTGGTAACTAAAACTTTGAAGTGCACCCAGAAGACCACTGGGAATCAGTGCAGCTCACACAGGATAGGGGTCACATGGGATGCCACGTCATTCCAATAACCACCTGCGAGGCCACATTCTGGACCAGCTGGAGCTTCCGGGTGCTTCTCAAGGGGAGCCCCATGTAGAGAGCATTGTAGTAGTCCAGGCTGGTCCAGTAGTCCAGTATACTATCTACTGCTTGGGTAGATAGTATAGAGAAAACTATGTTCTGTAACTTTAATTGCTACGAGATGATACTAATTGGCTGTGCTAAGCGGACATAAAAGAAGGCAGGAAGTTCATTCACTTCTGCTCCTGCTATTAGAAGGTTGAACTGCTGAAAGGAACTGTGTCAGTGTTACTGAAGAGAACTGGAATTGTAAGCAAACTATGTTTTTGTGTTGAACTGTGATTATTAGAAGAAGTGTTATCTTTGTTTTGAGAAGCCAAGTTTACTACAAGTAAAGACTGTTTATTTTTCTTCAAACGTTCAGAGTCTATGAGTAACTGTGTGTTTTTGCTAAGCAACGTATCTATTCGCTGTCCGGCCCGTTGCACCATTTTGCAGAGGGCAGTTTTACCCTCAACACAGGCAGGAAGTGACGAGGGCGTGAGTGACTGTACTTAATGAGTCCCGATCCAGAAAGGGACGCAACTGGCAAATCAGGCGGACCTGATAAAAAGTCCTTCCAGCCACAGCTGTCAAGTGCTCTTCTAAAGACAGCCGTGAATCCAGGAGGACACCCAAGTTGTGAGCCCTCTCCGTGGGGGCCAGCAACTCACCCCCAATAGTCAGTGATGGCACAAACTGACTATATCGGGACGTTGGAAACCACAGCCACTCGGTCTTGGATGGGTTGAGCCTGAGTCTGTTTCTCCCCATCCAGATCCGTACAGTCTCCAGGCACTGGGACATCACTTCAAGGGCATCATTGGGGTGATCCAGGGTGGAGATGTATAGCTGAGTGTCATCGGCGTACTGATGGTACTTCACCCTGAAACCACAGATGATCTCGCCCAGTGGCTTCACATAAATGTTGAACAGAAGGGGCGAGAGGACCGACCTCTGTGGCACCCCACATACAAGGGACCTTGGGGTCGATCTCTGCCCCCCTGCCAACAAAGACTGCAACCGGTCGGAGAGAAAGGAGGAGAACCACTGCAACACGGTGCCCCCCACCCCTAACTCTTCCAACCGGTGCAGCATGATACCATGGTCGATGGTATCAAAAGCCATTGAGAGATCTAATAGGACCAAGACAGAGGAGCAACCCCTGTCCCGAACCCTCCAGAGATCATCAACCAATGCGACCAATGCCATTTCCGTGCTGTACCCAGGCCTGAAGCCTGACTGGAAAGGAATAGATAAGCCGATTCATCCAGGTACTGAGGAAGCTGTCGCGCTACCACACTCTCAATAACCTTCACAACAAAGCGAAGGTTGGAGACTGGACGATAATTAGCAACACTGCCGGGTCCAGGGAAGGCTTCTTGAGGAGAGGCCTCACCACCGCCTCTTTCAAGGCAGCGGGGAAGACACCCTCACTCAAAGAAGCATTTATAATCCGCTGGAGCCAGCCTCGTGTAACTTCCCAAGAAGCCAGCACCAACCAGGAGGGACACAGGTCCAATAAACATGTGGCCACGTTCAGTCTGCCCAGTATCCTGTCCATGTCTTCAGGAGTCACAGAATCAAACTCCTCCCAGGTAATATTCTCAAGACCTGCCTCCATCCTCCCCCCTGAATCTACCCAGTCAGAGTCCAGGTGTTCTGTAATCTAAGCAATTTTGTCATACAGATACTGGTCAAAGTCCTCAGCTCTATCCGCCAAGGGGTCCTCTCACGCTTCCTGGTGGAGCAGGGAGAGGGTCACCCTAAACAGGGCAGCCGGGTAGTTATCTGATGATGCAATAAGAGTGGAAAAATAATTACATTTTGCCGCTTTTATCACCACCAGGTAGGTCTTAATATGAGACCTTACCAGTGTTTGGTCAGATTCAGAACGGCTGGCCCTCCAACTGCTCTCCAGGCATCTTTTGCGGCGCTTCATCTCCCTCAGCTCCTCGGTAAACCTCGGTGAGACCGGTGCCAAGTTAGAGGCCGCAAAGGCACAACCCAGTCCAAAGCTCCAGCAGCCGCCCTATCCCAGGAGGCCAGTAGTTCTTCAGTCGAGCCATGTGCCAGAGCCTCAGGAAGTGGCCCAAGCTCCGTCTGGAACTTTTCTGGCTCCATCAAGCACCTGGAGCGGAACCTCATTGGTTTCACCTCCCTGCGGCAGGGTGTAGTGGTTCGAAGGTCAAAGCGAAGGAGGGAGTGATCCGACCATGACAAGGGCTCTATAACTATATCCCCTATCTCAAGATCACTCAACCACTGACCAGAGACAAAAACCAAGTCCAGCGTGTTTCTTCCTGTGTGAGTAGGGCCATGAACTAACTGGATCAGGTCCATGGCCGTCATGGAAGCCATGAACTCCCAGGTCACCTCAGACACCTCACCGGCAGATGGCAGGTTGAAATCCCCTATAACCATGAGCCTGGGGATATCAATCGCCACCATGGCTATAACGTTGAGCAGTTCGAGCAGGGTCACCGCCACGTGGCAGCAAGCCCATCTGCACCCTATGACCCAACTTCACAAGGAGGGACTCACATCTGGCCATCTGAGGAACAGTGGCCTCCCTCGGATCAAGACCTTCTTTAATGACAACCACCACCACCCCTCCCCTCCCCTGTGACCTTGGCTGATGAAATGCATGAAAGCCGGGTAGTCACATCTCAATGGCCCAACCAGGTCTCTGTAATACCCACCAGGTCCGCTCCCCCCTCCTGAACAAGATCACAAATGAGGGGGGCTTTATTTACCACAGACCTGGCATTGCATAGCATCAGCCAAAGGCCCAGGGCCTGAGGGTCTGTGCAACCTGGGAAACGAGAGGAACATTGGAGGCTGGAGCGTGCCACTGCTTGAAGACAGTGAACACGCACTCCCACAATATGAATGTGGCCCCTTGCTCCCTCCATATCTGCCCCTCCCATCCACAGTACTGATATAATGTCCATCAACAACACAAGCTCTAACCCCCTCCTTGACCCCGAGTCCCGCATCTCTCATGCCATGCTCTTCAGTCAGACCAGGCCTCCTCCCACACAGGTTTCTCCCCCAAACCCACACAACCCATCCCCTCCCAGAACCCTTTAAAATCTTATTTTAAAACTTCCCCAAAAAGCCCCACAGTCCCCTCCTCGCAACATGCCATCTCTCAGGATTCCAAAATCCGTCATCAGGATAGGCCCTCGATAGAACGGAGGACCAAATCTGCGAGAGGGTGGAGTCTCGCAGGGCAAGGAGCTCAGACACCGAGTACATCCAATCATTAGGGATGAGAATAGTCCAATTGTCGGGAGACCATGATGTTCTAAATCCACAGAGGAAAAAGTTCCAATCCATGGCACAGCAACCGGATTCCATTGCCCTCTCACAGCAGTGGAGGGGAGAATCATGTCATCCGACATCCAGAAATTTCTTGGCTCAACCATCCTCTCACGAAGACCAGCCTGTTGAAATAATCCTAGGATTGATGAAAACCAGTAGTGAAGGGCAGCCATACACCGACTCCCTCCGGACTTGTGTCCCAAGATCCAGTTCCCCATACGGGTTAGGAAAGATCAAAAGCCCAATCCTCTGGCTCATGGTAAGGATTTAGTTCAGGAAGAGTCTTGCAATGGTGGAAATTCAGAGAGGGAATGATGGAAATGGGGGAAGTAGGAATAATTTAGCAGGCCAGGATGGGCGGGGTAGCTATGACCATAATCAGGCCACTATAATCAGGCCAACTCGATCAAAAAGGAAGGAGGGAGGGGGGGAGTATAGGCAGCAAGTGACCAAAGTCATTTTCCAGCCCCCACTCAAACCCTCAAAAACTTCCAGTTGATGACAATGCTCCCCCAATTCTGCCCCCTCCAGCTGATCATGGAAGTCTCCAGGTTCACATGGGGGCAGCCCTTCCCCCAGGGCCAAACACCCTCAGCCGTTCAGGAGAATCCAGGTTAGAAGCAACTGCCAAGTATCCCATACCATCTCAAGGTCTACAAGGTCTTTAGGAGGCCACCCTGGCTCCAACTGCTGTCCAACTGCCACCACCGCTGCCACCATCACCGCCGCCAATACCACTGCCGCTGGCCATTCCGCCATCCCGCCATCCCGCCATCCCGCCATCATCCCTAGCCTCCCCTAGCCTCTGCAGATCTTTTCTGAGGCATCCAGAGGCATGGGAGAACTCCCACCGGCTGCCAGCAGGAGCGGGAACAGCCACAGCTGCCCCACAGGCATAGCCCACCATCTCCACCATCTCCACCAAACACCATCCTCCTCAGAGCCAGGATGTCCAGAGAGCTAAAAAGGCTCCCAAAATGCTCTGTAGGCATTCCTTTATCCGGGCAGGGGTCCATGGATGATTAAACTGGCCTCCCCGAAGCCCCCCTAAACCAGGACATCACCCTGAAAATTGCTGACTTAGCGACGAGGCGCCATCTTGGGGCATGCGCAGAAGTAATATTTATCTTTATTTATCAGAGATAGATTATCTTTGTACAGACATACTTCTTCCTTTTGAGTTGTCTTAGTTTTCTTCCTCACTGAAATTGCGCTAGACTGGGCTTTTAAAATCTCACTTTTCAAAATTTCCCAAGTATCTTGGGTTGATTTTCCCTTGAGAATTCTCATCCATGGAATCCTTCCCAAGCTCTCTGAAAGTCCCAGATTCTAGTTTGACTTTGTTCTATTGCTTGTGCTTGCATAATGTTGAATTCCAATATTTCATGATCACTTCCCCCACCCCCAAGGTTCTTGTAACTTCAACCCCTTCTATCATTTCATCTCTGCAAGTGAGAATTAAGTCCAATATCAATGCCCCCAGTTCCCTTCACTACTTTTTGAGAGGCAAAGTTGTCTGCTAGATTTGTCAGGAAGCTGTTTGATATTCCACTTTGTGTAGTTTGTTTTCCAGTTGATGCTAGAATAGTTAAAGTCCCCCATTGCTATATTATTGTGGTGTGCTTCTATTTCCTCTGATTGGTTGAGCGGCCTGTAATATACACCTATGGCAATGTCACTCTTTTTTTCCTTTTATATTAACCCAATTACATTCAAGGTGGTTTTCATCATTGTTTTCATCATTGTCCTGCTGAATTTCTGTAGAGATGTAGTTATTTCTTATCTGTAGTGCAACTCCACCTCCTCTTTTAAGAGATCTCTTTCTTTCAAATAATTTAAATCCCTCTAACTATATATTTCATTCATGGGTTTCATCCCACCAAGTTTCTGTAATGGCAACAATATCATATCTGCCCCCATGTACTTGAATTTCTAGTTCACCCTGTTTCGTCCTCATACTTAGCATGTCGGTGTATACACATTTGAGTCCTGTGTATACTTTGTACAACATCTGTTTTGTGTCTGAGTTCCCTTTCAACTTTACCACCTGTTTGATTAGTGCACATGGAATAGCGCACTCTATCAAAAGCTTGATTTTCTTTGATAGCATGGTTGATATTCTTAATCACACAAACATCTATGTTAGAAGTGCTAATAACCCTATTAGTTTCAGATTGCTGGGGAAAGAAATGTTCTGTATCACCAATTAGCCCTCTGTCCTTATGTTTAGTTTAAAAGTTTCTGCAGAAAACTCCTGAATTTAGTACTAAGTAACCTGTTTCCCCAAAAATAAGATATCCCTTGATAATAAGCCCAATCAGGCTTTTGAACACCTGCACTAAAATAAGCCTCCCCCTGAAAATAAGCACTCCCTGAAAATATTTAAACACAGAGCAGGAAATCAGGTAAGATTGCAAGAGGAGCCCCATCTTGCTCCATGCACCCCAAAATAATAAGACCTCCCCGAAAATAAGGCCAAGCACTTATTTTGGGGTTCAAAAAATATAAGACATAAGACATATTTTTGGGAAAACATGGTATCTTGGTTCCTTTCTATTACGGTTGCAAACCATCTCTTTTGTATAGCTTTTCATCAGACCAGCTGCAAATATCATGACTTAACATAAACAAAACCTTCCACTCCACACCCCTCTTTTAGCCACACATTGAACTGCATGATACAATGGCATTTTCACAATTTGTACTTGAAATATACTGTATGCTTCCAACATAGCAATTGGGATGATATGCAGATCAGCTGGCACCCATCTGTTTGTTCATCCATTTGTTCCTGTCTGTTTACTTCTCCCAGAAATTCATATTGATGCAGCAGAACTACATCATGTGGGATAAAGTGCTTGCAATCTAGCTGCATTTTGAATGTGACATTTCCTGGAGGGCACATTGAACTTTGTTAGACTCTATAGAAACTACAAGAATATAGACACATCATAATCCCAGATAGGTTTGCTGATATCCAGTGTTCCTTAAATCTCATGCAACAGATACAGGAACAAAACCTAGTTATTCCCATATCTAGTCATGCCCTTCAAATACACCTCCTGCCCCAAAACTGCTTGCTCTAGAGAAAATATGTTCCTCTACTTCCAGGGTTGATCTACGTACTTGCATAGCCATTGTGCAGAATAGTGCTTCACATCATTGGACTGGTGAAATTCAAGACCTTTCATGTCAATTTAGACAGTGTTGTTTTAACCATCCTCTCTGGTATCTGTATTTAAACAGGTACAGAAAAACATATTCCATTCTTTTTTCACTAAAATCCTCTCATTCTAAGTTTCTATATTGCCATTTTCATCAAACCAAGTTAGAAAGTATGACAGGCATTTTGATCATTCAACATTACAGCCTTTAATTGTTTCTGTATTATTGAATCTCTTATAACAAGTCACAACCTTCTGGAATACTACATGAGTGAAATAATAGAAATAGGAGTCTTTTTGTGTACACTATTAACATTTTTTTTTCATTCTTAACTGCCATTGTTATTTTGCTTAGGCCTAAACAACATCATTCCCATAAGTGATCCATTTCCAGGCACTTTCGTAACTTCACACTATAAAATAGAAGCAAACTTTTCTTTATTTCTGGGATTCAGTCTAGATTTTTTAAGCAACTTGAATCAAATATTTATTTTCCTCAAAATCCAGGCTGCATTCTTAAATAAACCCAGGCCCTCTTCCAGTGGTGAAATGTAAAATTTGTTACTATCGGTTTTGTGGGTGTGGCTTGGTGGGGGGGTAATGTGGCCAACTTTTTTTTTTTTTACTTTTAAAAGCATTTTTTCAACAACCACTTCGAGGTTGTAAAAAAAATGCTCTTAAAAGTCTCTGATGATCAGGCAACTCAGCTGGGATTGTTATGGAATGATGGGACCAAACAACATTCCGGATCAGCCAGAGACAGATTTATTATTGCGCAAGGTTCAGAGCAGATTCATACCTGAAAGTCTGAACAACCAAGAG
>WNWU01013525.1:390505-404083 GCA_012654045.1 Ptyas mucosa
TGTACAGACATCCTCTATTTCTTCATTCACAGACAGATTTGGAAATATGCAGCCAAATGCTTGCTCCCACACATTTTTGACAAAATTGTCCTCTTTTGACGAGAAATGATTTCTTGTCTGGAGAAAATGCTGGAATCCTTCAATTTCATTTGAATAAGCTGCAAAGCTCAGAGCACCATGAAGGAATTGGATATCCCAACTCTTTTGATAAAAGAATGATGCAAGACCCATTTGAGAAGCCATGATCCATACCTTACCTTTTGGCTTTATAGAAACCATTTCTATTTCAGGTAGGCGTAATAACCATCTAAAATTTAAAAGATGGTTATTATTGATTATGACAACATTGGCTTTGCTTTTAACAAGAAGGTGAAAGGTTTCAACAAGTGATTTCAAATTGTCAAAAAATGTGTTTATATGATTTGCTCTCAATTCTTCTAAGAAGTCGATGCAGATACCATGAAGAGGAAATATTGAGAGTAGGTGCTGAAATGTACTTCCACCAAATCCATAAACAAGAACCCCAACCCAAGTCCATCTAAAGTGCAAGAGTAGTTGAATAATCCCACTGTAACGAAGTTCTTCATTTGGAAGCATGTGGTAGTAGAATGGGCTTTCATTTGAAAAGGCATCCATTGGGAACTATGGAAAACATTCGATAGATACATAGAAAAAAATAAAAATAAGGAAATATGTATCTTTTCTAAATTAATATTTTCAAACATGTCATCATAAACTTTCACATAATTTCTGGGCACAAGATAGTTATGAGATTATAATTGGGTAAAGTATCATCCATTTTTGCTTAAATTCAAGAATAGCACTTTTTTACTGAAATATATTGTTTGTTACAATTTATTATCTGAATACTTTGCAAATATGTATTCTTTCCTTCTTCATATCTCACAACAACCTTCATCCAAAGTTCTGGATGAAGAGTGAAAAGATCTTAGTGAAAATCCTCAGTCATGATTGCTCAATGGTTAATTACCACCCACTTTCATAACTGAACCTTCTTCAACTGATAGTTGTAGATTAATATACAGGCTATAATTCTCATTGTACATATTGATTCAATTAAACACTACGCTGCTTAGTGATGGAGTTGCCAATCCCAACTGTGATCTCTAATT
The DNA here is from genome assembly GCA_012654045.1 of Ptyas mucosa. Taxonomy (NCBI): domain Eukaryota; kingdom Metazoa; phylum Chordata; class Lepidosauria; order Squamata; family Colubridae; genus Ptyas; species Ptyas mucosa. Next base: position 391,639 of record WNWU01013525.1, read on the forward strand.
GAGGGCTACCTGTACTAGAAAAAAGCCCTACATATGACACCTTGAGCACCTGAATGAAAAGCAGAATATAAATATAATAATGAAATAAAATATAAATTAATAGAAAGCAGGAACATTATATAGTTTTTTTTCCCCATCACATTAACAACTTACAGAAGAAGACTACAGGGACACAAAATTCTTGACTAATAAGTAACTTTTAATGATCATTACCTTATTAATAATAACACCAAATTCTGAAACTGATGTTTTATTTTATGACATATTAAAAGTATTTCCTTAAATATGGTCATTGGAGAATTTTACATGAAGCTTAGTTATATTTTAAGGTCTTGTAATGCCATACAACTGGAAAGATAAAGCCATCTGTCTTACCTCTGGAACTTTGTAAGTTTCTAAAATATCTGCCATATCACTAGCAACAGCTGGATCAATATTCCCAATAACTGATATAAGTTTGTTCAACAGTCCACACTTGTAGTTGGGAATGAGTTTTTTCTGACTGGAGGAAAGTTCCATAGAGGCATGATATATGTAGTCACCACCATAACTATCATAGATTCTGAAGCCCAAGGTGATATTTGGTAAAAGCTGGATGTCTTCATTGATCTTCTTCACAGCAAATACCATGGTCAAGATATGCTGATAATATTTAGTCAGTAATCTGCAACAGGAATCAATCAAATCAATTCTGTATCTATAAAGGACAATGAATCTAACTCCATGAAAAAGTATCTGACAATCTAATAATAATTCTTTCATGTTAAGTGATTCAAGATTAAGCTCCATCAAATTAATCATTTTGAAAATAATATTCAGTTTTATGTTAATTGATTTATATATTTTTACTCAGTATAAATATTCTGGAGTTACTTTTAGGGGAATAGTCAGTTTTCTCTCTCTGTGTGTAACTTTTAAGCAATTATAATTATGTGAAACTGACAAGCATCATTCCCAAGCATGAAACAGTGTTATTAGTTTTGTACATCTGGGAAGAAACATTGAAATAATCACTTCTTCATAAAATAAATGTTTTCATTTCAATTTAAATGATTGCAAAAATGCCCTACATTTAGAATTTAATCTTTTAAAAATATGTGCGAAAGACTATAAGGAACAATGAATTTTATAGAAGTATAAATGCTTCTTCAGTAATGCATAAATTGTAGCTTTTTCTGTTACATTGAAAAATATTCAAAATTCCTGAATATTAGTAACACTACTACAATTTATCATATTTTCCGGAGTATAAGTCGCTCCGGACTATAAGACACATGTACCTTTTTTGGCCAGGAAAACAAGAAAAAGAAATCCGCTTCTGTCTCCCAGCAATTTTGCCTCTTTGCAGCAAACAACAAATAGCCTGCTTTAATTTTTGTTTTCAGCATAGCTTGATTAGCACAAGAAAAAAAAATCTGCTCGCAGCAATTTACCTCCTTGCAGCAAGCAGCAGAGACCCATGCAAAACAGCTGAGAGTCAGGAGGCCGATCCAAGGGACAATCAACTTGTGCTAATTAGGCTGAAGCTGAAATGGGCTATTTCTTCTTGCTGCTTGCTGCAAGGAGGTAAATTGCTGGGAGGCAAAGGCCAAAAGGGGGCCAGTGGGTGGGCAGAGATACATTTGGTGCAAAAGGTGCACCTAAATTTTCACCCCCTTTTAGGGGGGAGAAGGTGCATCTTATACTCCAAAACACACAGTAACCAAAATTCAGACTTTTTCTTCCCTAGTAGGATCTGTAAAAATAGGTGGTACTAGCATGATATATATGGTCATCATAATATTCAATGTAAGAACCTGTTGTAATGGAAAAATTGGGAAGAAAATAATTAAGTTGTCTAAGAAAGGCAAAGTGAGCATTTTACCCATAAACGAACATTGAGAGTACATGGTTCTTCTGTCTGGCCTCCACTCCTCAGAAAAAAAAAACTAAAGAAATTTTAGTTCATAAGAATATTACTTGTGAAAGAAAACTGCATGAAGTGAGATAAAAATGGTGTATCTCTGACTGAACATTAGTATTCTTTTGGTTCAAACAATGTCACATCTTCTGCAGAAACAGCTTTAGAGGCTTATGCTGCAATTCCCTTGGAAGAATTTGGACTGGAGTGCGAGAGATTTTTGTCTTGTCAAGAGCTATGAGGTATTGAATGATTTGTTTAAATTTTTCTTAAATTAGACATAGGCTTAGTTGTTGGTTTTCTTCACAACACTGCAAAAAAGAATTTTTAAGCAACAAAACTGATCTCATTTAAACTTTGGCTGAAAAAGCTTATTTTAATCCCAATAACAAATTAGGGCATATAGAAGAGATGTACTAAATAATTTTATCTACAGCAGATTGATACAGACTAAGAAAGAAAAATATGTCTTACAGAGATTCAGCCACAGTAGAATAATGGGGATCTTTCTCAAAACTTCCTACATCTCTAGTTATAAAAACAAAAGAAGTCACACCACCAATGATTAGGTCACCAGGTTGGAAATATTTGTGATCCATTGGGATAGGATCTTGGATGCTGCATTTTATTGGTTGAGTCTTGCAAGCCATAGTAGTAGGAGAAGGCAATAGCAGTAGGAGAAGATTCAATATCATCATAATAATCCCAGTTTTCTCTCATTGCCATGAAATTCTTTAGAATCTCCAAACATGAACTGAATCTCTATCAAATGGTTTCCATTCTGTAATGAATGTTAACACAGAGATGGTTCTGAGAGATAATTTAATTTGTTTCACTTGTTTCTAGAATATTTAATTGTCCACCAACATTTAGTCCCTATTCTTTCAAGTGTAATATTTCATCATGCAGGCTTTTGAGGAAAACAAAGTTAATGATAGTCTTTTTGATAATTATAGGTGGATTTTTCATGAAATAGTAAGGGTGGAATATATAAATGTTTCATTCTATAACAATGGAAAAGTTTTTGAGATGAGCTGAAGTTACTCATGGCAGAGATGGATAAATTCCTGCTGCCTTCAAAAGTCAGCTCATCTTTACTGCCTCCATCCCCAAAATTTCACACATGAGCATGCACATTTTTATGTGTTTCTATAAATACATAAATATTTAAAATTATTGAAATATACTGATCTACTTTTCATTTATTTTTATTAATATTTCTCTCTAATTCTCTATTATGCGTAGAAACATTTAAATCAATCTATTGAACTTTCATTTTCAGGAGCTTGCCAACTTCTAATTTAAAGTAAACAAGTAAACAAGTCTTTTTGAGACTTGTTTCTAGTAATTGCAAATGAATATGTTGAACTTGCAATTAACTTATATACTGTCCATTGCACTGTCAAGTGAGTCTTGGCAGTTTGCAACATCATAACCTCATAACCTCTGTCCTGGTCCTATTAGACCTCTCAGCAGCTTTTGATACCATCGATCATGGTGTCATGCTGCTGCACCGATTGGAAGAGTTGGGAGTGAGGGGCACTGTATTACGGTGGTTCTCCTCCTTTCTCTCTGACCGGTCACAGACTGTGTTGACAGGGGGACAGAGATCAACCCCGAGGCCCCTTGTATGTGGGGTGCCACTAGGGTCGGTTCTCTCACCCCTCCTGTTCAACATTTATGTGAAGCCACTGGGTGAGATCATCCGTGGTTTTGGGTGAAGTACCACCAGTACGCTGATGACACCCAGCTGTACATCTCCACCCCGAACCACCCCAATGATGTCCTTGAAGTGATGTCCCAGTGTTTGGAGGCTGTACGGATCTGGATGGGGCTAAACCCATCCAAGATCGAGTGGCTGTGGTTTCCGTCATCCCATTATAGTCAATTGATACCATCATTGACTATTGGGGGCGAGTCATTAGCCCCCACAGAGGGGGCTCACAATCTAGGTGTCCTCCTAGCCTCACAGCTGTCTTTAGAAGAACACTTGACGGCTGTGGCCAGGAGAGCTTTTTATCAGGTTCATCTGATACACCAGTTGCGTCCCTTTCTAGATCGGGACTCATTAAATACAGTTACTCATGCCCTCGTCACTTCCTGCATGGACTACTGCAATGCTTTCTACATGGGGCTCCCCTTGAAGAGCATCCAGAGGCTCCAGTTAGTCCAGAATGCAGCCGCGTGGGTTGTTATGGGAGCAGCGTGGCACTCCCATGTGGCTCCCCTCCTGCACGAGCTGCACTGGCTCCCTGTGGTCTTCTGGGTATGCTTCAAGGTTTTGGTTACCATCTTTAAAGCGCTCCATGGCTTAGGACCGGGGTATCTACGAGACCGCCTTCTGCCACCAATAACCTCCCACTGACCAGTATGCTCCCATTGAGAGGGACTTCTCAGGATGCCGTCGGCCAACTGGCGGCCCACAGGGGGAGAGCCTTCTCTGTGGGAGCACCCACAATCTGGAACGAACTGCCATCGGAAATACGGTTAATCCCAGATCTTCGGGCTTCCTGCTGGGCCCTCAAAACATTTCTATTCATGCAAGCCGGCCTGACCTAACCTCCCTTAAAATCACTTTTAAATTCTTTAAATCTGAATCTACCCTATAAATTTGAGATGTTTAATTTAATTCCATTTCTAAATCAAACTATTCAATTGTATTTTTAATTGGTTTCTGATATCCGTATTCTGTATTTATCGTTTAACTGTTCACCACCCTGAGTCCTTCGGGAGTAGGGCGGTATACAAATCTAATAAATAAATAAATAAGAACAGATATAAAAACATTAAAGCATTAACCAGCACCAATTGGGACTGGCCTGTCAGGCACAAGAAATCAGGAAGCAAGGAATCAATTCAAATGACTACAAGTTCATTGCAAAGTAACTATCTACAAGATCAAAGTCAGGGTTGGAAAAGAAGGATCACCTAAGGCCATGATGACAAACCTATGGCATGTGTGCCACAGGTGGCACGTGTAGCCATATCAGTGGGCACGCAAGTTCAGCTCCTGTGCACATGTGCGAGCTCCTGTACACATGTGCGTTCAGCTGATTTTTGGGCCTTCTGGACCCACCAGAAGTAGGGAAACAGCCCATTTTCCAACTTCTGGTTCCAACGGGCAGTTTCTGGCCTCCAGAGGGCCTCTGTGGGGTGGAGAAGGCCATTTTCACCCTCCCCAGGTTCCTAGGGGAGAGAGAAAAATGGACCTACCAGTCCCACTGGTACCACCAGAAGTTGGCAAATTGGCCCTTTCCGGCCTCCGGAGCACTTCCCGGGGGGGGGGGAGGCCATTTTTGCCCTAGAAAACAGCTCTGGAGCCTGGAAGGAAAGAAAAATGGGCCTATTGGTCCCACCGGGCCTTTGTGTGACAGGAACAGGGGGAGAGGGGGGGTCCCACATGCATGCACGGGGTGGGGAACATAGAATTATGGGTGTGGATGCATGCATGCACATATACACCCATGCTCCCCATGCTTCTGGCACATGATGGCAAAAAGATTAGCTATCACTTACAGGAACTGAAGGCAAGATAATATATTCAAGTAGTGATGAGCAAAGTTTGTTAGGGTAGCCCAAGGGCAGGCCATTATAGGGGAAGATGCCTCCAATGTTTGATAACAATGTCATGTTCCAGCTCCAAGATCACACCCAGTCCTTGCCCAGAAGACTCTCAGAAATATAAATGTACAACTGCTGCAGGTAAATGCCAACTCAGTTAAAAATAATCCTAATCTTACTGGATGTCATTTCAGGAGTGGCAGTGGAGATCCCCAGGCCCTAGGACACTTCAAATTCCTGATGTTGGTCTCAGAAGTGGCTCAGGAGTTCATGGCCACCATGACAGCCATAGACCTATCCAAGATCATCCATAGTCTGTTTCAGAAGAATAACCACACTCCATATATGATTTTCTTGTTAGAACAATGGCAAATGATCTAATGAAGGAGCTGTCTTTATCCCCTCTTCCCTCGTCTTGATCAGATCATGCCTTGGTGTCCGTGAGGTTTTCTTTTACTGTCCTACTCTGCAGAGAGACTGAATTGATTTCTAGTCTACTCCTGGTGATTAATGGAGCCAAACATGTTCCAAAAAGAATGGGGGATATTCCAGAATTTCTGCCACTTGAAGCAGCCAAATTTCTTGCTACAACTGGAAGCAGAAAGCATCTCAGGGTCTGAAACAGATTATACTTATGTGGCCTTTCTTAACCCATCATTCCCTATGGTTATTGGAGGAGTTCAAAAGGGCCAAGAGACTGCTACTGGAAGAAATGACAGATGAATCTGATTTGGGTCAGAGCTACAATGAAGACCTACTTTATGGCACTAAGTGCCAAAACAAAGTATTTTTGCCACTCTTATTGCATCCATAGAGTGTCATCTGGTGAGCCTGTTCAATTGGAGTCCAAGCATATCCACTTGAGATTCCCAGGGAGTAAACAGTTTGATCCTGTTGGGCTTGATAAAGTTGAAGGGGTCCTTGATGCTGTTGGTACAAATTACTTGTAAATTAGATGCTTCTGCCTCCTGGTTGTTGAAAAGGATAGTGACCTCCAGGATAGTAACCTCTAGAAGGGTTCATGCAGTGATAAATTTATCATGCAAGAGGAGACATGTCCTGGAGCTTTTAAATGATCTTTTTGGGCTTGGTAGAGTTTCTTGCAAAAATCAAATCCAGAGACACACACAGATAAACTGATTCAACAGGATTCATTAACTTCTTTATATACAAGAATATATATACAATACCAACAGCAGAGAACAGTTTCAGATCAGATCAGCAGGCAAATTCACACACACACACACACACACACAGAGGTTTCAGTTTCTCTTTCTCTGCAGAGACTCAGAAGCTGCAGACTAAGACACACCCTGGCTCCAGTCTGTCTCAGCTCCCAATTGGTTGATTTAGTTGCTATGCCTATTCATTGGCTGACCTTGTTACTTTGTCTTCCCAGTCATGAATATTCTGATACTCCTCCCTTCATGACTGGAGTAAACATAAAATCAAATTATGTCACAGCGGGAACAGACTGGAAAATAGCAGACTCTGATGAGCCACGCGAAATCCAGCCAGATGAACCACTGCCAGGAGGCTTTTGAACTATAGCCATCTTATAGGGATGGTGAAGAAAGGAGATGCATTTCATGGACTGTGAGGAATTGGCAATTTCCTTGCTGGAACAGAAATAGCTCTCCTGTAGTGGCAGCGGGGCGGTGGCCATCTTATGGTAGTCACCTTGAAGCTGGGACAACCGAACCGAAGAATTGTGCAGGAATGGTGATTGGATGGAGTACAAATGGAGAGTGCCATCTGCTGGAGGAAAGAAAAAGCATTGTAATATTCTATTCAAATAGACAAAACAGAAGAAATAGCACCTGGAAATTTCGATGTTGGCAGTATAGAAGAAGATAATTTGGACACTGTGAGAATATTTAAGGAGTGACTGTGTTTTATATCTGGGTGGTTGTTTTCTTTCCCTTCTTTTTTGGAAGATAGTTTTATAACTGGATTTGACTGTTGCTGAATTGGGACAATAATTAATAATTGAAAAGAACATTTTAACTTTAAAGAACAAAGGAATAATTGAAGAAGAAAAGAAGAAAAGAAGAGGAGATATAAGAAAATTATACAGATTTAAAATTTTGGCTAAGTGCATAGAAATATAATTGGGAAGGTATTGGTGATCCTTTTAAATTGTCATAAAATGGAGTTGCAGATGTATGAAGAGTTATTTTTGATGTTTAAAAGCATATGTGAATCTTTAATAGGCAAAAAAGAAAATTCATTTAAATATACAGAAAAAGAAAATGAAGAGAAGTTGGAAGAGGGAAATTTAAATGAGAAACAAGAAATTAACTGTTATGTATATATCTAGTTAGGCGGGAGATTTGAATTGGAAACTGTTCGTAATTGGTTAACAGTTATTTCTGAACTATATATAAGGAGAGCTGTTGCCTGTGCTTATTTGCTGAAGTCTCACCCTGAATTAAAGAGCTGTTGTCACTAGCTTGCTTGTGCCACTCGTTATTCCCATGCTACAACATTGGCGATGAAGGTGGGATTGAGATTGAAGCAAAACAAAAAGAGTTTTGAGTTCAGCCAGGCGGATGAGTGGATAACTGGAGACTTATAGCGATGTCTGCCTATGTACCGCCAAAACTGTTCGACCCAACCTGGAAGAAATGGGAGTTGTATTTAACCAGGTTTGAATGTTCCCTGGAAGCCAGCGAGATGCAGGGTCTCTCAGTGAATCGTAAGAGAGCCCTCTTCTTGAGCCACTGCAGGCCACACATTTTTGAGATAGCTGAATCCCTCTGCGAACCAACACTGGTTCAGACCATTCCTTGGGACATACTACAAGCCACTCTTAAAGCTCACTATGCTCCAGTTCCTTCAAAATTTGTACAACGCTATGAGTTCTGGCAATGAGTTCAAAAAGGAGAACCGATCAGCACATACATGGCAAACCTATGAAAAGCTGCAACACACTGCGATTACCGAGACCTCGAAGACGTACTCCTAGAGCAATTAATTTGTGGCATTAGAGATACGCACTTACAGAGACAACTAAACCAGACTTAACCCTAGCCGGCACTCTAGACGAAGCGAGAGCACATGAATCATCCACAAAGGCTGCTGCAGCACTACAACATCCAATATTGATTAAAGACACTTCAAAGTCAACGCTTGTACACCAAGAGGAAGTGCAGACCAGTACTGAGGAAGAGTCAGACGAGGACGTCTTCCACACTGACAAAAAGAAAAGTGAGCAAAACAGCCACCAAGAAAGCTGTTCAAGCTGTGGTGGAGCTCACGAAAGACAGACCTGTAAATATTGAGATGCCATTTGCAGGCGCTGTGAGAATAAAGGACATTTGGCAAGGGTCTGTAGGGTCCAGTTTCTGAGAAGTAACAAGTCACGTGACCACAACGACCAATCAGAATCGACACGTCCAAAACAACCAACCAGAGAATGTGGCATGAAAAAACAGCGCAAGAATCAAAAGCGGGAGACCTACAGCACGAGAATCGGCCAAGCCAGCACGTCGGTAGAGGAAAAAGTCTACACCAGGGTAGAAATTGAAGGGAGATCATGTGAAATGGAGATCGATACCAGGTCTGCCCTATCAATCATGTCCTGGACAACACTAAAGACACTTATTCTGAAAATCAAGAAAAGCCAACTATTAAGACAACAGGTTCACCTCCTCGATTATCAAGGAAACCGAGTTCCTGTAGAAGGCATGGGCATGTTCCGGGTCACTACGGTGAATTTCAGAAGGAGCTACCCCTGATGATTGTCAGCAAGTCACTGGCAAGACTCCTGAGCCTAGGGTGGTTCTGAGCACTCGGCGTGGGATTCATGGGTGTTCACAGTCTTAGCGGACCTTCTCTCAAGGACAGCCTCCTGCACGAATTCCAGGACGTCTTCAGAGAGGCACTAGGCAAGTACGTGGGGACCCCTATCTCATTCAATCTAGACCCTCAGATAGCCCAAATTAGACTTAAAGCAAGGTGGGTGCCGTTTGCTTTGAAACCTAAAATAGACGCAGAGCTTGATAAACTTATCAAGCAACGGGTACTAAGTCCCAGTAGATCACGCTAAGTGGGAGACACCAATAGTCACACCAGTTAAGCCAGACAGATCCGTAAGAATCTGCGCCGACTATAAGTGTACAATCAACAAGGCCCTCCAACAGAGTGCGTATCCAGTCCCAATTGTACACCATTTACTTCATTCCCTGACAAGATATTAGCAAAATTAGACCTTGCACAGGCATACCAGCAGCTGCCGGTGGATGACACTACCGCAGAAGCGCAAACTATTGTAACTCACAGAGGGGCATTCAAATGCACCAGACTACAATTTGGGGTTAGCATAGCGCCAGGGCTTTTCCAAAGTACCATGGAGCGCCTGTTACAAGGACTTCCGGGGGTGGTACCCTATTTTGACGATGTCTTCATTAGTGCCCAAAATGAGCACAACTTGGAGATAGAGTGAGACAAGTACTCACTAAATTTAGAAAAGCGGGACTGCGAGTCAAGAAGAACAAATTTATGATTGCAGTTCCATCTGTAGAATTTTTGGGCTACCGACTAGATAGCACAGGCATCCACCCCACAGAAAGCAAGGTTAGGGCCATCCAAAATGCACCCACACCAACTTCCAAGGCTGAACTACAGGCATTCCTGGGACTTTTGAACTTTTATACGATGTTCCTTAAAGACAAGGCAACTGTAGCAGAACCCCTACACAGACTGTTAGGTAAAAACGTTCCTTGGGTTTGGGGCAAGGCAGAAGCGGCCGCATTTAAAGCTGTCAAAAAACTTTTGTCGGAGGACAGTTTCCTAATACAATACAATTCCGAATTGCCGCTTGTCCTTGTATGCGACGCATCCCCTTTTGGAGTGGGCGCTGTGCTGAGCCATAGACTACTGAATGGGTTAGAGGCACCCATTGTGTATTACTCTCATACCCTGTCCAGCGCAGAATGAAATTACAGCCAGCTGGACAGGGAAGCACTAGCAGTTATTGCAGGAGTTAAAAAATTTCATGAATATTTATTCGGCTGGACTTTTGACTTAGTGACTGACCATCAGCCATTGTTGGGACTCTTAGCCAGGGACAAGCCTACTCCCCCCGGATGACCAGGTGGGCTATTTTTCTGGCCGCCTATTCGTATCAGTTGATACACCGACTGGGTCAGACCCTGGGCCACACAGATGCCCTCAGTCAATGCCCCCTTCCTGAACTGTTGGAGAATTCTACGCCTGAAGCCTCTGTATTGTTACTCGATGTTGTGACTCTGGGTCCGCTCACATCTGGTGAGGTTGTGCGGGCATCTACTAAAGACAGTTATTCGTACTGTCATGGGTTGGGTCATGAGAAGGTGGCCAACCAAGGTGGACACTGGGGAATTTCAAGTTTTTTTTAATAAGAAGAACGAATTGTCTATGCAAGGGGATTGGATGTTGTGGGGCGATAGGGTGGTTATTCCCTCGCAGTTATGGCATCGGGTTCTGGAACTTTTGCATGAGGGGCACCCTGGTATAGTTCGAATGAAAGGATTAGCAAGAAGTTATGTGTGGTGGCCACAAGTAGATAGGGATGTCACTGAATGGGTAGGGAAGTGCAGGCCATGTCAGGAATCCCGGCCGGATCCCCCTTCAGCTCCTGTCAGAGAATGGAACGACCAAAAGGACCATGGGGGAGGATTCACATAGATTTTGCAGGACCTTTCCACGGACAGAATTTTCTAATAATTGTCGATGCTTTTTCTAAATGGCTAGAAATAGCCTTAATGCCGCCCACCACGTCCGAGGCAGTAATTAAGGTCCTCAGGAAACTTTTTGCAACCCACGGGTTGCCTGATACCCTAGTATCAGACAACGGGCACCAATTCACGGCAACACAATTTGAAAGCTATCTAGCAGAGTTAGGGATTAGGCACGCCTTGTCAGCACCGTTTCATTCAGCTTCTAATGGCCTTGTTGAAAGATTTGTAAGAACAACCAACGAAGCCCTCTCCTGACTCGATGTGGGAGATTGGCAAACTAGGATCGACCACTTCCTAGCAATACTACATGCCACCCCATACACTGCCACAGGGCGCAGTCCGGCAGAACTTTTAATGGGCCGGAAACTCAGATGTATCTTAGACAGGCTTGATGTCATGAATCCCACTGGAAATGAATCAGAGCTGCTGTTAAGGCTATTAAAGCCCACCTCAAGCAATAAAAGCAACAAAATGGCCAGTATTTCTCCACAATAATCTGCAATAATCTGCAGAGTGTCACTTTAGCCCTGTTCAAGGTCATCTGCTCCCTCTTCAGGAAAGAGAGTTAGACAATCATCTCCAGAGCTGTATGGAAGAGTTTGTGAAACATCTGATGGATAAATATTTAAAATACTGTTTTAGACTTTTATGAACTGCTATTTTTTATATGCTTCTTGGTTTAAAACAGGGGTCTGCAATCTTAAACACTCAAAGAGCCATTTGGACCTGTTTCCCACAGAAAAGAAAACACGGGGTGCCACAAAACCTGGGTGGGCCAACTCAACATCACTACCACCCAGGCACATGACCCTCCCAGCCATGCCTACCCAGGTTTCATGGCTCTTGGTGTTTTCTATGGGAAATGGGTCTCTCTCTCTCTCTCTCTCTCTCTCTCGTTCTCTCCTTCACTCCCTCCCTCCGTCCCTCCTTCTCATTTGTTTTTCTCTCTTTTTCTTCTCCTTCTCTCTCCTTTCCCTTCCTTTCCTTTCCCTTCCTTTCCTTTCCTTTCCTTTCCTTTCTTTTCCTTTCCTTTCCGTCTTTCTTCTTCTTTCTTTCTCATTGAATATGATAGCAAATCCAAAATAAAGTTCTTAATTGTGGGAAATTGCTTCTCTGTAATATTTTCATAATGAACTCTAAGTTGATAGAAGCTGGCAAGTTTGTACTAATAGCATATATATATATATATATATATATATATATATATATATATATAGAGAGAGAGAGAGAGAGAGAGAGAGAGAGAGAGAGAGAGAGAGAG
>WNWU01013525.1:404183-419540 GCA_012654045.1 Ptyas mucosa
TAAAAAATAAAATCAGACTTACTTCCAGTTTGTGCTTCTGGCAAACTCCAGTTTTCTTGGCAAGAAATCTAGCTTGCCATTGCTTTTGTCATAGGTCCGAGAGAGTTCTTTCTTTCTTTCTTTCTTTCTTTCTTTCTTTCTTTCTTTCTTTCTTTCTTTCTTTCTTTCTCTCTCTCTCCTCTTCTCTCTCTCATTTGTTTCCCTCTGTTTTTCCTCTCTCACATTCTCTCCCTCCAGCTCTCTCCCATTTCTCTCTCCCTCTCTCTACCCCCCTTCTCTCTCTTCCAATTGTTTCTCTCTCTTTTTCCTCTCTTTCATATTCTCCCTTCATCGTTTTCTCATTTCTCTTTCTCTCATTCTCTCATGCATGCACAAGCAGGATACTCTCCTGGCTGGGATCACTGTGGCAGCAGGGATGGTAACTTCTCCTCCTGCTGCCATCACTGTGCAGTGGTGAGTAGCCAGCGGTGCTGTGCAGCAAAGGAGAGCTGCACTGTGCAGGAGAGTCACGCTGCTCAGGCGAGCCACACTGCACAGGAGAACCGGAGCTCTTCCCTTCCTGCATCTGGAGATAGTGGCTGCTGCTGCTCCCCATTCCCCTCCTTCTTGAATTGACATGAAGGGGACTGTGGCTGGTGTTGAGCTGTGCGCAAAGGACGTGGAGTCACAAAAAGCAGCTGGTCATGGGCAGTGCAGAGAAAATGCAGGAGCACTTCAGCCACACAGATCTGTGCAGAGGCTCACACCTTCTTGAGGTGGAGAGCAGGTCACGTGACTGGGTTGGAAGGGAACTGCAGGAGAGGGGTCAAAGAGCCACATGCGGCTCTGGGGCCACAGGTTGCCACACCCAGTTAGAATGTTATATTGATTAGCAGCTATACTGCATCTCCAATGATTTGGCTCATGTTTGGCTCATGTTATGATGAGACACTGGCGGGAAGTGACAAACATCAAGGAGTACTTTCAAGGATTTGAAATATTTTTCTGCTGAATTATAAATGGCAATGCTTCTGATTCTACTTACACTGTATCTCCTATAATGATTCAGTATGGCTCTAAATGCAAGGATATATTTTTCTTTTACTAAAGTATACGGTTCATCAAGATTTACTATAGGAATACCTTTCAACATTTAGCCGGAAGTAATTGTCCCAGTGTCACTTTCTTATTCCAACCTATATATATGGTGGGTTTATAGAAATATTCTGGTGGTTCTTGTTTACCTACTCCTTCATTTAGTAACCGATCTACCTCTAAGACGAAATAGCCCTACTTATACCTCCTTGAATATCTGAATGAAAAATAGAATATAAATATAATAATGAAATATAAATAATCAAATCTCCACCCCAGACCACCCCAACGATGCCCTTGAAGTGATGTCCCAGTGCCTGGAGGCTGTGCGGATCTGGATGGGCAAGAACAGGCTCAAGCTCAACCCTTCCAAGACTGAGTGGCTGTGGCTCCCGGCATCCCGATATAGTCAGTTGACTCCATCACTGACTATTGGGGGCGAGTCTCTGGCCCCCACGGAAAGGGCTCGCAATCTGGGAGTCCTCCTGGATATGCAGCTGTCCTTGGAGGATCATCTGACAGCTGTGACCAGGGGGACCTTTTGTCAGGTTCGCCAGTTGCGGCCCTTTCTCAATTGGGATTCCCTGTGCACAGTCACTCACGCCCTTGTCACCTCTCTCCTTGACTACTGTAACGCTCTCTACATGGGGCTCCCCTTGAGGAGCACCCGGAGGCTTCAACTGGTCCAGAATGCGGCCGCGTGGGTAGTGACGGGAGCAACATGGCTCTCCCATGTAACACTGCTCCTGCGCGAGCTGCACTGGCTCCCGGTGGTCTTCCGGGTGCACTTCAAGGTGTTGGTTATCACCTTTAAAGCGCTCCATGGCATAGGGCCTAGTTATCTGCGAGACCGCCTACTGCCACAAATGACCTCCCACCGACCCGTGCGCTCCCACAGAGAGGGCCTCCTCAGGGTGCCATCAGCCAAACAATGTAGGCTGGTGAACCCCAGGGGGAGAGCCTTCTCTGTGGGGGCACCTACCCTCTGGAACCAGCTGCCCCCTGAGGTAAGGAGATCTCAAGACCTCAGTGCCTTCCGCTGTGCCCTTAAAACCTACTTTTTTCAACAAACCGGGCTGGCTTAGGAAGAAATTTTAGATGTTTTTTAAATTGGTTTGTTATTTTTAAAATTGGAGCCAAATTTATATGTATTTTTAATTCTTAATATTTGTATTGTATGTTTTTAATTCTGGCTGTTCACCACCCTGAGTCCTCAGGGAGAAGGGTGGTATATAAATTTTAAATAAATAAATAAATAAATAAATAAATAAATAAATAAATAAATAAATAAATAAATGCAGAAACATTATATAGGTTGTTTCCCGTTACATTAGCAATTTACATGAAAAGGCAATAGATAATATTTAATGATAATTAATCTTGAAATGCAATAGGGCACTCAATTCTTTTTTAAAAAAAATAATAATTGGAGAATTGGAGAAATATACATGAAAGGTAATTTATTTTGAGGTCTTACAATCCCATACAACTAAAAAGACAAAGTCACCCATCTTACCTGTGCAACTTTGTAAGTGTCTAAAATAGTTGCCATATTACTAAAGATTCCTGGATCAATATTCCCAACAACTGAGATGAGTTTGTTCAGGACGCCACACTGGTAATATCTGTTCTGACTAGAGAAAAGTTCCATTTTGGCATAATAACCAGCATACCTATCATGGATTAGGAAGCCCAAAGTGATATTAGGTAAGAGCTGGATGTCTTCATTAATTTTCTTCACGGAAAACACCATGGTCAAGATATGCTGATAATATTTAGTCAGGACTCTGCAACAAGAGTTATATGATGTAGAAGATGGGAATTCTGTATATATAAAGAGCAATGAAACTAACTCCATAGAAAAAAACTAAGCTCCTTCAAAATATTCATTTAGAAGGTAATACTAACTCTTTCAGGTTAATTGATAGACAGTATGTACTCTTACCCATTATAAATATTGTGGAATTATTTTTAAAGGGAATAATTAACTTTTTTTTCTCTGTGCTACTTTTAAGAAATTCTAATTATGTGAAGCTGACCAGCATAAGTGCCATGCATGTAATATGGTCATTAGCTTCATGCACCTGAGAAAAGAATTTAATTAGTGACTTTTTCTTACACTACACTTCTTACACTAGAAATGGCTTCATTTTAATTTAAATGACTTCAAAAAATGGCAAAAATGGCCTATATTTAGAATTTAGTCTGACTTCAACAAACTACATGTAAAAAGCTGGAAACAACAATGAATTTTATGAAACCATAAACACTTCTTAAGTAATGCATTAACTGTAATTTTTTTATTTCTTTATTTGTAATTCACAACTTTTGAATGTAAGAATACTATAATTTAACTAAAAATCAAAGAATTTTTCTTCCCTAAAATATCTGTAAAAATAAGTTTTAGTGATCTGGTATTTATACCCATGGTGATTCCTGCCAAAATGGAGAAATTGGAAAGAAAATAATAAGAATGGTAGAATAAGAATTTTGTCAATAAAATAACAAGAGCAATGGTTCTTCTGTCTGGACTTCCCTACTCCCCAGAAAAATCTTTCAATTTATCAGAATATTATTCCTGGAAGAAAGGTCTCATTTACTGAAATAAAATATGCTGCATGTTTGACTAAAGATTATTATTCCTGTGGTTCAGTGCAATTTCACGTCTTCTGCATAGTCAGTTTTAAAATCTGATCTTGTAATTCCCATCGCAAGAAAAGGGACTGGTAGGTGGGTGGAGGGATTCTGTTCTTCTCTGAATTTAGTAGCTATGAAATCTGGAAGATTTGAATCTGGTTTTTTTTTTAAAAACAATAAGGAACATAGGTCCTTGATGTCCTTTAAGTAGAAGGAAAATGCATTGTCTGAAAAATATAATCCAATTAAAATTGGATCTAAAAGGATTATTTTTAATCACTGTAGTGAATTCTATTACATAGAACAAGTACTTAATAACTTTATCTAGATTCATATAGATTGCAGGAAGAAAATAATGACTTACAGAGATTCACCTACAAGGGAATGATGGGGATCTTCCTCAAAGCTTCCCATATCTCTAGTTATGAAAACAAAAGAAGTCATACCCCCAATGATTAGTTCACTTGGTTGGAAATATTTGTGATCAATTGGAATAGGATCCAGGATGCTGCATTTTATTGGTTGAGTGTTGCAAACCATATGTGGCAATAGCAGTAGGAGAAGATTCAATATAATCATAGTAAATATTTAACCCAGTTTGACAAAGATTCTCTCATTGCCATAAAATTCTTAAGAATCCCCAAAATTGGATGAGGTTGAATTGAATCTCTATTCCCCACATGACTTCCATTCTGTGAAGAATCTTAGAATGCAAATGACTCTAAAAGAACATTCTGATTATTTATTTGTCCAATAGCTATTAGTCCTCATTCTTCCAAGTATAATAATTTGTCAGTCAGAGTCTGGAGGTACAGCAAAGTTAATAATAGTCTTTTTGATAATTATAAGAGGAAGAGAAAATTGCAACCTTCAAATTATTAATGAAATAGTAAGGTTGGAATGAACCAATAAGTCATCATATAATGCCAGAAAAGTTTTTGAGATGGGAGAAGAGAGTCATGTCAAAGATTAAAATATTCATGTTGCACTAGGAAGCCAGGCCAAAATCTTTCCCACCACCACCACCACCACCACCCCAAATAAATTTAGAGAATACAAAAGCGGGAACATTACACCTTTTTTCATCTTTTTTTCAAGAAAGCTCATTTTTTCCTTGCAGCTGCCTTTGAAGCTACATTGAGATCCTAGAAAAAGTAGTACTTTGCTTATTCAAGCACTTGTCTATTAACATGAGGGAAAATGCAAAATAATGTCTATAATGTTATATACAAAGAGGATCTTAAAACAGGAATTCTAAACTAAGATGTCTATAGTTCTTGAATTTATGCTTCTCTTCTTTTAAATTGAAAAGATGTTCTTGTTTGTTTAATTGTTGCCTCAGATTAGCATTTAATTAAGAAAAAAAAATTAACAGTACCTGATGGTAATACTTAAGAAAAACTGAAAAGCATTTCTATGTTTCTGATCAGAATAGCAATGGCATTTACCATTTTTGACTTATATATCACTTCACAGTGCTTTACAGCCCTCTCTAAGCGGTTTACAACAGTCTTGGCCCTCATTTTACTGACTTCACAAGGATGGAAGGCTGAGTCAACCTAGAGCCTGGTGAGATTCAAACTGCCAAATTGCAGGCAGCCAGCAGTCAGCAGAAGTAGCCTGCAGTACTGCATTCTAACCACTATGCCACAACTTCTTCTCTCCAACCCACTCTGACTAGAAATGACCAAGGAGAACCACAATAACTCAGTGCCTCCCACTCCCAACACCTGAATTATATCATGGTTGCTGATATTGAAAGCCACTGAAAGGTCCAGCAGAGCCATAATGTCTGCATCACCTCCATCCTAAACTCTCCAAAAGTCATCAACAAATGTAGTCAATGCCCTTTAGTTTTGTGTCCTGGGATGAACCCAGTGAGCATTTTTAATTCTTATTTCCATCAATGAAATAATTATATATTGAAAAAGTGTGGTCCAAATGTCCAGGAGGGCTTCTGAAAAAAACTGTTTTATTAGTGCTTGACCAATTTAGAGCACATATTAATGAAACAAGATATATGTAGAAAATTACTTCTACCTTGTTGAAGTACAAGCAGCAAAACTTTTACTGCACCACAAATTCTTCTTTACAAATGTTATTTATGTAACTTTCTATAATATTAATAAACTTTCTGAATATAAGAAACTCTACTATAACTTCATCAAAGAGTTTTCTTTTCTAACAAAAACTGTAAAAATTGATAGTAGTGCTGTGATATGATCTTGATAGTCTTTCTTATAAGATTGCAATGAAACAAAATTGGAAGGAAATGATTAGGAAAATTAAGAAGGCAGAATGAGGATTTTACCAATAAAAGAACATTGGAACCATATGGACATGCTATCTGCTGGTGAAATGCTCCCAGTTTGGACCAGATCGCCTGATCCGGTAATGATGGAGGCGAGTGGTTCGGAGAACCGGTAGCAAAAATCCCTCCCCCCCCATGCCCAGCTGAGCCACGCAATCATCAGAGGCTTTAATTTTTAAAAGCATTTTTTCTACAACCTCTTTGGCCAAAAATAATGCTTTTAAAAGTAAAAAAAAAAGCCTCTGATGATCACGCGGCTCAGCTGGGATTGTCAGAGGCCTTTAAAAGCATTGTTTTTTACTGAAGAGGTTGTAGAAAAAATGTTTTTAAAAGAAAAAAAGCCTCTGCCGATCAGGCAACTCAGCTGGGATTGTCAGAGGCTTTTAAAAGTATTTTTTTTACAACCTTTTCCTCTAAAGAGGTTGTAAAAAAAAATGGTTTTAAGAGTAAAAAAAGAAAAAAGTTGGCCATGACCACCCAGTTACATTACCACTACCCCACCAAGCTACGCCCACGCCGCTGGTAACAAACTTTACATTTCACCACTGGAAAAAACTCTCTCACTTTCAATTCATATGAAAATTATTCCTGGGAGAAAATTCATGTCTCATTTACTGTGATAAAATATGTCATATAAAATACTGAATGTAATATTCCTATGGTTCAATACAATTTCACATATTCTGCAGATTCAATTTTAGAGACTAATGCTGTAATTCCTGTCTCAAGAGAAGAGATCGGAGGGTGTGGGAGGAATTCTTTCTCTTAGGAATATAGTAGCAATGACCTTTTGAAAGATTAATTCAGATTTTTTTTAAAAAAGGTGATTTAAGGAACATAGCTTATAGTTTTTGGTTTCCTTTACAAACTACAATAAAATTATTTATAAGATGAAAAATACCATCTCATTTAAATTTAGCTGGGAAAGATTTTTATTAAAATTCTTTTGAACTTGGGCAGGCTGGGGCAGATGAAGTTCTCCCACCAGCCAATGTGACTGCAGACAGACAGGGCCTAGGTCCCCCAGTGATGCAGGAAGAGCACTAAGTTTAACCCAATCAGTGGCTGACTGACTAATGCTGCAGTGAACACTTCAATGATAAGGAAACCCACCAGTTGGAGCATAGCCATTGATGGGGGCAGTTGACATTGTTGTGCATGAGGAAAAGGGCAGATTGGAGCAGCTTTCCCATCCTAGTAGCCTGTCTGCTTCTGTCCTGGAGCAAGGCTGGGTTGGGGTTGTCGAAGCATAAATCAGTCTCATTCCCCCCTGGGGTAATTGCACTTAAGTAGAGACGGATGGATCTTGTTTTCCATGCTGTATACTTTAAAAGAAAACAAACCCGAAAGATATATTCTACTAAATATTTTATTATAAAAATAGACAAATTAGCTAACTACATCTTTACCGGCAGCATATCACACAGACGAACAAAAAAGAAGTTAGAAAAGAAAAAATGTAGACATGCGCAGTGGCTCATGGTTTCACAAGACCAGTTTTATCTCTGTTGCTATAGATACGTGATAAAGTCCTCTGGCAGGCTACCGTAATGCTCAGAATGGATGCTCGGCCAACAAACACATAACACAGTGACAACCCCTTCTTTGTCAGTTGAGCGGACATCAGGTACGGCCATCAAGTAAGGCACATCTTCTTATGCAGATACTCATGCTGAGCTGCTGGAAGTGGTTTGTTGAGCATATCAGCAATCTGATCGTGTGTAGGCACATACTGCAACTTAACAAAACCTTGTTTCGCTAATTGTTTTATATTCTTATAACGGATGTCAATGTGTCTGGACCTAGAACCCGTGAAACGTGATTCAGAAATATAAACCACAGATTCATTGTCTTCCATCACAGTGATTGGTCAGATTGGGTGTGTCCAGATATCTGTGACCAAACACAAGCATATTCAGCCTCAGTAGATGAACAAGAAACAAAATTCTGTTTTCACACATGCCAGTAAACAGGACATCCATTTAAGAACATCATATAACCTGAGATACTTTTACGTGATTTCTTGTCACTCACCCATTCAGAATCTGGATAACAACATAATTCTGCATAATCAGTATGTGTCGGTTCTAACAAGAACCATCCTCTGCTACCATATGTCGAAGCGTAAATCAGCTTCATCCCCACCCCCTGGGGTAATTGCACTTAATTAGCAATAGATGGATCTTGTTTTCCATGCTATATAATGGAATAATGGAATGAAAACTGTAGCAGACAGACCAGAAACAGGAGAATTTAAACTGCAAGTATTCAAACCTAATTCCAATGTGTATTACAGTCCTCTGAGTTACAAAGAAATGAAAGTGATAACAAAATGGCAACTGAGAAGTAGAGGGTGTGGAAATTGAAAGTTAACAAGCTAATAAGCAAGTTAACAAGTGAGTTCTGCCTGGTGCTTAGCCCTTGGCTAAAAAAAAAAAAAATCTGATAAATGCAAGGTTAGGAACGCATTTTGTTGCATCGGCGCAAGATAAGAAAAATGGTATACTTGTATACCTTAAGCCAGATCTAATTGCAAACTTAATTGAAGCAGATGACCAAGGAAGATTTATAGCAATTGAAATTTTAATAAAAGGTGAAAAAATACTTTTAATTGGATTATATGCCCTGAACCAGCAACAGGAAAATTTTTATAATTTTTTACATTCCAAGCTGTTACACTGGGACTATAGAACTTGTATTTTATTGGGTGATTGGAATGGAGTTTTGGACACTAACAAGATAAAAAAGGACTTAAACAAAATGTTTCAACACGTGCAAAATTACCCAAATCCTTTTTTGAAATGATGGAGGATATGGAACTGAGGGACATTTGGTGTGAGAAGAACTCACAAGAAAAAGATTTTACCTTTTTTTCAGATAGACATCAATCCTTCTCCAGGATTGATTTTATTTTAATTACTAATGATCTTTATTCTAGGGTGAAGAGTACGGAGATATGCCCAAGAACCTTAACAGATCATAGCCCAGTGTGGATGGAACTGAAGTATGACAACGGTCATAAAAGATCCTGGAGGCTGAATGAAAACTTGTTTAGATATGAGGAAAATATAACTGAATGTAAAAAAATTATGAAAGAATTTTTTATTATGAATATGCATAAGGGTACACGGCAGGAAATGGTTTGGGATGTGAGTAAAGCCTATATGAGAGGCATATTGATATTTTTGAACAATAAGCATAGAAAGAAACAGGGGAAGAAAAGGAAAGAACTAGAAGAGGAAATTAAAAAGAGAGAGCAAGTTTTAATAGCTAACCCATCAGATAAGAAAGCTAAGGAGGTAATTAATCTATTGAAGGGCCAATTCAATATGCTGATGGCAGACCAAGTGGCAACAAATTTACAATATGTTAAACATAATACCTTTTGTAATGCTAACAAACCAGGTAGATGATTAGCATATTTATTGAGAAAGAAACAAAAATTACAGACGATAGAGAAAATAAACTATAAAGGTAAAGAGGTTTATCAGCAAGAAAAAATTAAGAAAGCATTTTTGGAATTTTATACTAAGTTATACACCAGTGAGAAAATTCAGGATATAGATATAGATAATTACTTACAGAAAGAGAAAATTGGTATAATCTCAAAAGAGCAAAGGGATAGTTTAAATCAACTGATAACTGCTGAAGAAATCTTGTTTGCAATTAAACAGTTAAAGGTGGGCAAAGCACCCGGGATGGATGGTTTGACAGCTGTATATTATAAACATCTGCAACTGGAAATGGTGGAACCACTTAAGGAATTATTTAATAACATACAACTTGGAGGAGGGATACCCCCGTCATGGAAAATGGCTTTTATTTCTTTAATTCCAAAGGAGGAACAAGACCACACACAACCAAAAAATTATAGGCCAATATCACTTTTAAATACAGATTATAAAATTTTTGCCAAGATATTAGCAAATAGATTAATGACAGTTATGCAACAGATGATTCATCATGATCAAACGGGTTTTATAACTGGCAGACAAATGAAAAGTAATGTAAGGCAAATGGTTAATTTATTAGAATACTTGGGAAAGCACAACCAAATCCCTGCAGTGCTGATATTTTTAGATGCGGAGAAAGCATTCGACAGACTGAATTGGCAATTTTTACTGAAATTAATAGAAAAGATGCAGTTTGGAGAATATTAAGGCAATATACCAGAAACAAACAGCGCAGATAATAATCAATGGTAGTTTAACAGATACTTTTAATATAGAAAAAGGAACAATGCAAGGATGCCCTTTGTCCCCATTGTTGTTTATTCTGTCGCTGGAAATTTTATTGTCTAAAATACGTGGGTTAGATGAAATAAAGGGAATCCAAATTAGGCAACATGAGTATAAATTAAGAGCATTTGCAGATGATTTGGTTGTTACTTTGACTCAACCAGTACAATCGGTTTTAGGTTTAATGCAAATAATCAACCAATATGGACAAGTTTCCGGATTTAAAATAAATGCAGGAAAAACAAAGATAATAACTAAAAATATGTCTAGAAATCAAAAAGGGAAGTAGAAAGAATTACAGGATTTGAAATAGTTAAGAAGGTTAAATATCTAGGGGTTTATATTACAACCTCAAGTGTAAAATTATACAAGGATAACTATGAACTGTTGTGACAAAAAATACAGAGAGAGGTGGAAAACTGGAAAAACTTCAGTTGTATTTGTTGGGAAGAGTAGCAGCTGTAAAAATGAATGTTTTACCAAAGTTTTTATTTCTCTTTCAAATGATTCCAATACTCAAGAAAGATGAAAATTTAAAGGAATGACAGCAGGGTATTAATAACTTTGTATGGGCAGGAAAGAGACCTCAAGTTAAGCAGAAGATAATGCAAGATACACGCGAAAGAGGAGGTCTTAAAATGCCCAATTTAAGATTATATTATGAGGCAGCTGCCTTATCAGCAATTAGTGATTGGATGAATTTGACAGAGGAAAGGATATTGAATAATGAAGGGTATCTGTACAGATGGCATGCTTATTTAATATATGACAAAAGAGTGGATAAAACTTTCAAAAGTCACATACTAAGGAATGCTCTGTTGCGTGTCTGGAAAAAGTATCGATATAAATTAAACAATAAGTTACCAATTTGGACGGTACCCAGGCACGCTATAGAGAATATAAGTGTGGAACAAAAACAAGATGACATTACTTATAAGGAACTTCTCTATAAAGCAGGAGTTAGGTTACAATTAAAAGCTATGAATCATTTAAGGGAAGAAGGAATAATTAAAACATGGTTTCAGTTTGGGCAAATACAAACTAGATGGAGACAAGATCAAAAAATTGGTATTTTGCAAGGGGAAGAAAATTTGGTAAAACAAATCAGAGACCAAAGTCAAATGCATATAAAAAGGTTATATAATGCATTGGTAGAAATAGATTCAGAAACAGAGCTAGTTAAAGACTGTATGATAAAATGGGCACAAAATATTGGAGAACCTATAATGATGGAAACGTGGGAAAGTATTTGGGTGAGAAATATAAGGTTTACGCAGGCCCAAAACTTAAAGAGAGAATTTCTACAAAATGTTTTACAGATGGCATTTAGATCCAAAAAAACTAGCCAGTATGTATCCGAATTTACAACCCAAATGTTGGAGATGTGAATGTGAAGATGCTATGTATTTTCATATATGGTGGACTTGTAAAAACAATTAAGGCTTTTTGGATAAAAATATGGTGGATCCTTCAAAACATTTTAAAGAAAAAGATAAAATTTGCTCCACAGTTCTTTCTGTTGGGTATATTTACAAACTTTACAATCATAGAGACCAAATTGATTTTAAATTTAATAACAGCAGCCAGACTTTTGGTGGCACAGTATTGGAAGAAGGAAGAGATACCTTCGGTTGAAAAGTGGATCTTAAAAGTAGGGAATTTGGCGGATATGGTGAAAATTTCAGCATATTTGAAAGATTATTCAAATGAAAGATATGTATTGGAGTGAAGAAGATGGATCGACTATATTCAAAATAGATATCAAACTAAAAAATTCCAAATAGCCTTTGAATGAAATATTATTAATTTATTAGTTTAGGATTATAGTTACTTGAACTGTATGGAGTTAAAGACCTAGTGAGAATTAGGAACCTATAAAATGTTAGATTATTTTCGTTTATGATTGTTAAATGCTTTACCCTGTATCTGTTCTGGGAAGTCCGGGGAGGGGAGAGGGGGAGGTTGGAAGGGAGGAGGGATGGGGAAGTTGGGGGGGAGAGGGGAGGGAAGGGGGGAGGGAGAGAGGGATGGGGGGAGAAAATGGTTGTATTTTTGAAAAACTTTTTAAATAAAAAAAAATCCATTTTATGCCAAAGTGGAAAATCCTTCCTTCGATGGAAGTGGAGTCCTCACACAAAACCTGTATCCCAGTTTTCAACTTAAGTAAATTCAATTTTCAATTGAATTTAGTTTTCAATTAAGTAAATTGAATCTAATCAATTTTTGTTCATAATCTGAGCTCTATTGTTAAATAGACTCAAGTCCTATTCATTCAGGGTTTCAATTTTAATTTAGCTAGGAAAAATTTGACTAGCCTCTGCTTTTCTTCAAAAAATTGAAGAATTTATGTCCCATTCCTGAAAAATCCTAAACAAAAATCAAGATATAAAGGAAAAAGATTATTTTGATTTCTGTATTATTAATATTTTTTTTTATTAATTGTTCTTTGTTGTTTAGCTCTGGCTTAACAATAATTATGTAACATTCAGGGAAATATAAGCAGTTGAATGCCCTCAATGTGAAAAATTATATCATGTGCTTTGTGGTGACTATATGTATAGTCAACTATATGGACTTAGATCTCTTGTGTGGATGGAGGGATTAGAGATTGATGATGCACTTGGCCCCTTCCTTGGGTTTAGCCTAGTAATCTCCTACATGATTTTGAAGAAATAAGTCAAAAAAGATAATCCTGCATCACCTAACTCAGATCCCATCACAAAAGGATCTCCTTAAAAGATGCTGGGCAAGTTCCTCTTGCAGTGATCAATTTATCATATTACCTGAAACCACCTGGAGTTCATTTTCATGGAGGCTTTCACCAACGATGACATAGGCAGATCTACTGAAAGGTAGCATCAGGCACCTTCTCAACTTTATTTTCATTTAATATCCCTAGGACCCTTTCATTAGGATTGCCATCTATCTTATCCAATAAATTACTTTTGTACATTAAAGCTCAATTTCCTTGGAATAGTTTACTATCTGAGAGCATCTAATATAAAATGGAATGTCTACTGTGAGATATATTTAGATGTTTTCTTCTTGGTGCCCCTAATTTGTTCTTCATTATGTAGCTAGAATGAAAAAAAAAACTTTCTGCTCCATAACATTAATTTAAATAGCAATATATTAATTAGCACCCCCCCCCCCCCGTGTGAGTAATGCTGCAATCTGCTTGGAACTGGGCACACCATCTCTCGCTATTTTTCTGTGGAAGTGTGCTATTGGCTACTGGCTGACCTTGTGGGTCAGACTTCCAGACTACTATTTAGGCCAGTGCTTATGGCGGGATGACTTCCACAGTCCTTGGGCCCGCAATATTCACACCAAACTTATGAAGATAGGTATTCCCCCTATTGAAGCCCTTAGGCTTGGCCCAGATGCAGCCAAGTCGCTGATATTTCAGCGATTGGATGATATTGAAAGACAACAAAATCTGGCACTTGTTCTCCATTTTCTCCCCGAATGCACCCCGAATGCACCCCCCCCCAAATATCTCTCTATGCTATCCTTTGTTAAATATAGGTTGGCCTTTCTAAAGGCACGTTTTAATGTGATCCCCTCGAATGTCCTAGATAGCAGGTGCTCAGGGTGTGTGAAATCCACGCACTGTTCATGTAACGGCCGATCTCTGGAATCATTGGCTCACATCGTATTTACATGCCCCCATTATTGGGAGGTAAGGTCAGAACTTATCTCTCCCATTTGCCAAAGATTTCCTGGATTATCTGAAAAACTTAGTCTTCGCTTCTTACTCCAAGATACTGATTCTAAGATTACACTAAAGGTAGCAAAAAATTTTGCTGCAGTCTTGGGATATAAGAGCCGGGGGAAAGGAAGGGCTGGACCCATTGACTGAGATCAGCTTTATTGATTGCCAGCGGTCGAGTTAGCTGGTGGCTGTATAAAGTGCCGATGTGTGGATTTTATGTAAATTGCAATATAGTATTTTCTACCCATGTACAATTTTAATCAACTATAGTCCATATAGATTGGAGCTAAAAATTTAAAATATATGAACTGAGTTTGATGGAGTGGTTTCCACCACTGATCTAGTTGCCGTTTTGCACTTCAGTCTGGTCGTGTGCCAGCTATGTGTCTTGGATGTTTTGGTTCTTTTGGTCTATGACCGCAATAAAGTATGTATTATATTAATTAATGAAATGGAAAATTAATCTTTAAAATCAGCTCTAGGGTTACCTATGTTTATTTCTTCACATGATCACTGGCATTTTTTTTTACATATTCTATTTCTGCCAAAGATGCTTCTTTAAGGATTCTCTCTCTCTCTCTCTTTCTCTTTCTCTCTCTCTCTCTCTCTCTCTCTCTCTCTCTCTCTCACACACACACACACACACACACACACAAGTGCTGTACACCACATCCTACTGGGGAGTCCATGCAAGTGGAAGTGTCCAGCACACAATACTCTTGCTAAGAAGACTAAATAAGGGCCTGTGTTTAAGTATCAGATTGCTTGTTGAAACCCAACTCTATCAGGAAATTGGCATTGCCCTACATCAGGGGTGTCAAACTCAAGATCCTTGGACTGGATCTGGCCTGCAAGGTGCTTAGATGTGGCCAGTGGAGCCACCCTGAAAACAACAAAGGACTAGCCTGCAGTGCCCCCGCCAGCGAAAATGGAGCTTGGGAGGGCCATGCGCAGGCCTCCTGAGCTCCATTTTCAGCTGTGATGGCCTCCTACAACCCTCTGCCAGCAAAAACAGAGTGCAGGAGGGCCAATTGCAGGCCTCCTGAACTCCATTTTTGCTGGCAGAGCACTTGGGCAACCGCAGACAACCCCAAGGAGTGACAGTGAGCTGGCCATGTCCCCTGGCCATCCCCACCTTGTCCCTGAGGTCAAACACAAATCTGATGTGGCCCGCAATGAAATTGAGTTTGACACCCCTGCCCTACATACATAGGCTACAGGATTGGGGTTTAATATTTGCAACTCAAGTCCAAATCTGAAGAGCAATTCCCCCCAAGCATTTGGGTCTTCATCCTAATGAAAATACTTAGGAGGTCAATCTTTCAATCCAAATTTATGTTGAAGCCATTGCAAAAGTTGTCTGAAAAGCAAGAAATCTCACA
>WNWU01013525.1:419640-435291 GCA_012654045.1 Ptyas mucosa
TCCATGTGCAGCCGTACAGATATATATGTGTGTGTGTGTGTGTGTGTGTATGTGTGTGTTTCATCCAGGTTTTTCCTATGTAAATCAAGATCTTTATACAGCCATGGTTCAGTGAAATCTCATTCACTAAATTTTTTGGCTTTATCAGACATCAAAGCAGCATTTTGCTGTCTGTTGTGAGATTTAAGGGAGACTAAGATAGCTATTTCTGACTTGTTTGCCTTCTTCAGTTAGCCACACCCTCATCTCCTGAGGGCATCATCATCAATTTAGGAGGTATGTTGAGGGATCACAAGAGAGAATGCATGAATCCTAGATGCCACATGATGGCAATATTTAATGGAGGTGACATAGAACCTACTCTGCTGGAACATATTGGGCAGAAAGAAACAATTAGAGACAAATGGTCTCTCAGTTATTTGTATGCCATTCAATCACTACTGATTGTTGAAATCATTGTTGGCCAACCCCAACAGTCTTAACTTTGGCTGAGTGAAAAAGGAATAGCATATGCAACTTGATCATCTCCCTGATCAAGCTCCATTTAGGTTCCATATCTTGCATTCCCATTTTGCTGAGGCTTGAGTATATAAATTATCACAAACCTTACATTATGTGGTCCATGGTAATTGTCAGCTTTGGCTGACAAAATCCTAATTATTGAATCCATAGAGAAAATCTGCAGAGCCTTTTCTCTCTGCTGAGTGCTTGAAAATTGCCAGATTCTGTGGCAATTATTCTTAGCCTTAGTCCACCTAGATTTTAAACTTAAAACCTGCCAAAATTGTCTGTACAATGACACAGCATAAATGTATACACATCCTATTCACATAGTTATTTGCTAACACCCAAGGTTCCTATGGGATAATAAAATCCTAAGGGAAATAGGATTTTTGTTGGAATTATTAATATTTTCTCTTTATTAATTGTTCTCTGTTGTTTAGTTCTGACCTAAAAATAATTATGTAGCATTTGGGGAAATATACACAGACAAGCAATCCAGCGCTAGAAGCCAAAATTGAGAAAATCTCCACAGCCACCATGTATTTGCCTTTGGTGCTCAGGTAGGAAGGAACAAAGGAGATCCACACACTGCAGAAGATCAGCATGCTGAAAGTGAGACATCTGGCCTCATTGAAACTGCTGGGAAGATTCCTGGAGAAAAAGGCTACTGTGAAACTGGCAGTTGCCAGAAAGCCCATATAGCACAGAACACAGTAGAACATGGTAGATGAGCCTTCATTGCACTGTAGAATAATTTCCTTCATTTCTGAATGAGTATCAATGTCAGGAAAAGGGGGGAAAGTGAAGAGCCACACTGTACAGATACCTGTTTGAATAAGGAAACCAGAAAGAACAATGGAGGTAGCCAGTTTTGTTCCCACCCAGTTCCGCATCCTTGATCCTGGCTTGGTGGCCATAAAAGCTAGAACTACAGTGATGGTTTTTGCCAGCACAGAAGACACAGCCACTGAGAAGATGATGCCAAAGCTAATTTGTCTGAAGAGACATACTATATTGCCTGGTACAACAAGAAACAGCAGTGAGCAAAGGAGGCAGAGGATGAGGGAGATGAGTAGAAGGTAGGTGAGATTTCGGTCATTGGCCTTGACAATGGGAGTATTGTGGTACTTCAAAAATGTTGTGAGTACCAAAATTGTGCAGATAGTAAAGAAAACTGCAAGAGTAAGTAAACTTATTCCCATTGGCTCTTCATAGGACAAGAAAGATATTTTCTTTGAAATACATGAATCTTGGTCCTTATTTGGATATTGATCTTCAGGGCATTTTGAACAGTCATACATATCTACAAGTTAAATGTAGAAATATATATAAATATTTGTTTATTAATCATACTATTATTTGAATCATCACACAGGTTATTTCTAGAAGCAGTACTGACTCAGTGGTTAGAATCAGTGATGGTATACAGTCGGTTCTATCTGGTTCATGCAAACCAGTTGCAGTGGCTGCAAGATGCTCTGCCTACGTGCCCGGACATCACCACATCCCATTTTTGATGCTCTACACATGCATGTAAGGCTCTGCACATGAGCTCTAACATTTGTGAATCAGTAGCAAAGGTAAGTGAATACAACTCCTTGTTAGAATGCAGCTACTTCTGCTGCCTGCCAGCTGCCTGCAATTTGGCAGTTCGAATCTCACCAGGCTCAAGGTTGACTCAGTCTTCCATCCTTCTGAGGTTGATAAAATGAGGACCCAGATTGTTGGGGGCAATATGCTGACTCTGTAAACTGCTTAGAGAGGGCTGTAAAGCACTGTAAAGTGGTCTATAAGTCTAAGTGCTATTGCTATCTTACCTTTTTCTCTTGTATTTGGGACATAAGGGAACACAGGAGAATATGGGAAAATATTAGTTTGTCATAGGTTTATTTCATGTTGCTTATTCACCAGTCGGGCTTCAGGCAGGGGTACTGCACAGAAACGGCAATGGTCACGTTGGTTGATGATCTCTGGAGGGCTTGGGACAGGGGTTGCTCCTCTGTCCTGGTCCTATTAAATCTCTCAGCAGGTTTTGATACCATCGACCATGGTATCATGCTGCAGCGGTTGAGGGGATTAGGAATTGGAGGCACTGTGCTACGGTGGTTCTCCTCCTACCTCTCCGACTGATCGCAGTTTGTGTTGGCAGGGGGGCAGAGATCGACCTCAAGGCGCCTCGCTTGGGTGGTGTCACAGGGATCGGTCCTTTCGCCCCTTCTGTTCAACATTTATGTGAAGCCACTGGGTGAGATCATCTGTGGTTTTGGGGTGAGAGTCCACCAGTACGCTGATGACACCCAGCTGTACATCTCCACCCCAAACCACCCCAATGATGCCCTTGATGTGATGTTCCGCTGCCTGGAGGCCGTGCGGGTCTGGATGGGGAGAAATAGGCTCAAGGTCAACCCTTCCAAGACTGAGTGGCTGTGGCTTCCAGCGTCCCGGTATAGTCAGCTGGTGCCATCGCTGACTATTGGGGGTGAATCTTTGTCCCACACAGAGAGGGCTCGCAATCTGGGCATCCTCCTGGACTCATGGCTGTCTTTAGAAGAGCACATGACGGCTGTGGCCAGGGGGGCTTTCTATCAGGTTCACCTGATCCACCAGTTGCATCCCTTTCTGGACCGGGATGCCTTACACACAGTCACTCACGCTCTTGTCACCTCCCGTCTGGACTACTGTAATGCTCTCTACATGGGGCTCCCCTTGAAGAGCACTCAGAGGCTCCAACTGGTCCAGAATGCAGCCGCGCGGGTAGTTATGGGCATACCTCATTACGCCCATGTAACACCTCTCGTGCTGCACTGGCTCCCAGTGGTCTTCCGAGTGCAATTCAAGGTGTTGGTCACCACCTTTAAAGTGCTCCATGGCATAGGACCAGGATATCTACGGGACCGCCTTCTGCCACCAACAGCCTCCCACCGACCAGTTCGCTCCCACAGAGAGGGACTTCTCAGGGTGCCGTCAGCCAAGTTATGCCGGCTGGCGACACCCAGGAGGAGAGCCTTCTCTGTCGGAGCCCCTGCCCTTTGGAATGAATGGCCCCCAGATATTCGTAACATCTCTGATATCCGGGTCTTTCTCTGTGCCCTTAAGACCCTACTGTTCCTACAGGCGGGGCTATCTAATTGAATGATTTTAAATCGGGTTTTAACTTTGGGTTTTAAAATTCGGCCAAAACTATTTAATGAATTTTAATTAATTTTAACTCTGATACTGTATATTTATGTTTTAATTGGCTGTATACCGCCCCAAATCCTTTGGGAGGAGGGTGGTATATTATTATTATTATTATTATTATTATTATTATTATTATTATTATTATTATTATTATTTAGTTCTCATGCTTCAAACCTCTAAGGTCCCTTCCAATTTTATTTGTTAATCTGTTAATTTTCTATTAATTTATTTAATTTTACTTCTACTTCTATCTTCAACAAAGTCTTGAATATAATATTACTAAATAGAAATATATCAGGATTTTCTTGCTTTCAGATAATTTATCTTTAATGTTTAATTCTTATATTTCTGTATGATAAAACAAAATTAATGCTCAAAAGAAAAGGCGTTCCTGATTCTCTTTACATAAAAAAATTCTGAAGCTTTCTGAATAAAATCGAAAAGATTTTGTGAAAGTTGGCAGCATATATCTTTCAGACATATGTTTGATATTTTAGTTGATTGATTTCAGTTAATTGATGCCATGCCTGTTCCATCTCAGAGCAGAATTGTTTGAAGAAGCTGCTGTTTTCTGAGGTCCTGCAAAAGTGCTAACAACTATTAAGAAACACATCTCTGGACACTTAATTAGTTGATTAGAACAGAGGTGGGTACAACTTACCTTTACTACCGGTTCGCAATGGGAGCGCACACTGAGTCACCTAGATGCAAAACTTATATGAAGATTTCACACTTTACACCAGTGGAACCCCTTAAATTCTTAACTCTATGGGAGGTCTTTCTTTGAAAAAGTTGGAAAATTTCTCTTTATCAAAAGGGCAAAGTCTCTTAACTGATAAAAATATAATTCATGTCCTATACTTATATGTTCATGGATCTGCTTGGGGTGACTTGGAGAACAATAAAGAAATTTGGTTTACAATATCTCTTACCCTTCTGGCTGGACATTTTCTCTTTGGGACATGGGAGACAATCAAAGCAGCAAAAAGGCTTCTCCTCCTGTTTTTTCTTAAAATATCCAGGTAGGCAGCTCTCAGTACACACTGAAACAGGTATGGTCTGCCCAATAAATGAAAGAAGGAAAGTGTTAATCATATATTTTGGAGGAAAAGTTGAAAAATCATGATTGAAATTCTATAAATAAAGTTTCAATTGTAAGAATCTGATTTTTTTTTTCATGAGTTGCATTACCAAAACTATTCAAAATTGAATATTTTTTCAGTTCTATGAATTATATAGGTAACCTTAACTGGAAATATGTTACACTCAGTTACACTAGCACCCTAGTGCTAAAATTATTTCAGTGGAACTAAAAGAAAAAGGTTTTTTAAGACAGTAGAAAATATCTAATCTTACTATTGCATAACACAAATAGTTAAATATACCGTAATTAAAGAGGAATACATTTTTCAGAGTTATTTAAGAGTTCTTTTATTTAAATGAAAAAGAATGTAATGCAGAATACAATTAAATATTTGAAAAAAATCTATAAGAAGATGATGGTTCTAGAGGTAGTAGATATCATACTGAAAAAAAATGCCAAACGTTGAATAAAACAGAAGTTGTGGAGAAGATAGATAGATAGATAGATAGATAGATAGATAGATAGATAGATAGATGATAGATATAGATATAAGATATATAAGATATATAAATATATGCTTGTCAAATAAATAAATAAAATAAAAATAAATAGATTAACAATAGCCAACTGCCAATAGTCAGATTTATACCCAATGATGAACAATTAAAACCATCAGTAAGTTTTTACATTTTTAAGTGGAAATTCTAAGTAGTTAACTTAACAAATTAAAAAAGGAAAGATAATATATTATTTTTCTTTAATTTGCTAATGAGAAATAGTTTGTAGTATTAAGATTTTTTTTATGTTTTTAAGGTTTTAGAAAGTAGAGTGATACAGAGATAGGGAAATCTGTTTTTCAGACTTTAAATAAATTCTATTGAACCCCATCAATGAATTTAATAATTAATTTTTAACTAGCATTACTCAATAGTAAAATGATACAATCTCAATGTATCATTAAATTTCCAAATAATTTATAAAACATATGATGATTACTAGCTCAACATTCTTTACTATTTTTAATATCTTTGGAGGTAAAGAGGTGTTAAAAGAAAACCATTATAGGATCTCATTAATTCAGTCCTTCTTCTTAAATTGGAAATGATGGTTTATAATATAGAAAAATGCATTTTTAATAGAATTCCTCAGTTATAAATATTATCATAAAATATTTCAGGTTTAAAGGAATGTTGATACCAAAAACCTGAGAAACTCTACAGTCAAAAAGTGACAGAATATCTAAGTTACATATGTGTTTATCTACAGGTACTTTTGATTATTTTAAAATGGTTACAATTTAAACAAATATTGAATTACATAATAATTTGAAACGAAAACAAATTTATGTAGTAGCCGAATGTAGGGAAATGTTTCTGAAGTAGCTTCCTAAATGGTACTAGAAAATTGGATTTAATAATAGGAAGGAACAACTCCATAGGTTTCGGTTTAGAACTATTCTTAGGATATCATCTCACACATTTCAGATTGAACCCACTTGGTTGAAAGTGCTGGGCCAGTTGATGGTTTCCTCCTGAATAGTGAACTTCTTGTCTTCAGCAGCCAAGGGATCCAGCTTCCCAACTTTCACTCGATGCAAGGACTGGTTGGGGAAGGTGACCCAGTTCTCAATCTCCAGACCTGTAATCAATTTTCCATTCTGGTCAAAAGAAATTTCATCCGCAGCACAGTTGTTGAATGAGACTTTTTTCAAAAAGAAGTGAAGCTGAATATGAAACAAATATGTGAAAAGAAAGCAAGGTTAATATATAGAACTATAAGGCAGTAAAGGTGGGATAAAAAAATGTAGTAGATAAATAGCATATCTATCTTTTTATTTGTAACATATTATGTGGAAGACTGTTCCTATTCTAAAGTGGTAGACTTGCTCTCAGGCATAACTATCTATGATTCTTGATCCAAAATCACTCCTTTGGTCTACTAATTTTCAAACATTAAAAATAATGCAGTTCAAGAAAACCATACATATTTTAATATGCAAAAATATAACTTATTAGGGAAAACATGTTATTCAACAAATAAATATAATCAAATTTCCATTATTTTTGTCATCACTTTAACAAACTTGTCTCCTGTTATTATTAGAAATCATATCATATTATTAGAAATCATATCATATTATTAGAAATCTGATCGGGGAGACCAAATCATTTTAATATCTAAAGTAACTTTTCAAATTAATCAGCTACAGAAAGGAATAGTTAAAACCTGAATTTACTCGTCAATATTACCATTTTGTAATGTTAAGCAGTCTGTCGTTGATGTATTTGGACACAGTAAATTTTTAAAAAATCAATAAAAAAGCAAGGGTCAATTTTCTTTCTTTTTATAAAAAATAGTATTTATTGAAATTCCAACATTTAAAAACACAATACAAAAGTACAACACAGAAAAAAGAAAAATAATATAGAAAAACAACATAACAAAGAATTTCCACTAATAACAGCTTTTCTATATCAGTAACTCTATCATAACAAACATATTTACAAAATTTCCAATTCTATATATCTCTATCTTAAATTATTTATTTATTTGTTTGTTTGTTTGTTTAAATTTATATGCCTCTCTTTCTCCAAGAGGACACAGGGCGGCTCACAACAATAAAACAGAAAAATAAAACAAAAACTTTGGGTTAAAAGTTACACATAAAATCCCTAAAATCAATTAAAATCCATTTTAAAACTCCCATCAGTCCAGACTGGCCAGGTAAAAGAGCCACATTTTTAGTTCGCAGCAGAAAGAGAGACTATCCAGAGCTCCAGGCGGATAGTCTGGGGGCTATCCAGAGCTCCAGGGGGAGCTGATTCCAGAGGGTAGGTGCACCCACAGAGAAGGCCAGCTCCCAGGGGTCACCGGCCAACACTGTCTGGCCGATGACACCCCGAGTAGGCCCTCTCTGAGGGAACGCACCGGGCGATGGGGAGCTGTTGCTGGCCACAGAAGGTCTGCCAAATACCCCGGTCTTAAGCCATGTAGGGCTTTATAGGTAAGCACCTTGAATCTCACACGGAGGGCAACTGGTAACCAATGCAGGTCGCACAGGAGGGGTGTAACCTGAGAGCATGGGGACACTCCCATCATTACCCGCACGGCTGCATTCTGCACCAGCTGAAGCCTCCGAGTGGTCTTCAGGGGCAGCCCCATGTAGAGAGCGTTGCAGTAGTCAATCCGGGAGGTGACCAGCGCATGAGTAGGGCATCTCAGTCCAGGTAGGGCGCAACTGGTGCACCAGACGAATCTGGGCAAATACCCCCTTGGTCACGGTCGTAACATGATCTTCCAGAGACAACCATAAATCCAGGAGGACACCTAAATTGCATGCCCTGTCAACGGGGCAACACCTCACCCCCTATAACCAGCGGTGGAGCATCCCTATGGAACTGAGATGCCGGTACCCACAGCCACTCCGTCTTGGCAGTGGGTTGAGCCAAAGCCTGTTCCTCCCCATCCAGAGCCACACCGCTTCCAGGCACCACGTCGAGGGCATTGCTGGGCTGATTCGGGATGGATAGAAAAAGTTGAGTATCATCAGCATACTGATAATATCCCACCCCAAAACCATGGATGATCTCCCCCAGTGGCTTCATATAGATGTTGAACAAAAGGGGAGAGTGGACCGACCCCTGGGGCACCCCACACGTAAGAAGCCTCGGGGCTGACCTCTGTCCCCCCCCACCGCTTGCGAACAACCCGAGAGGTAGGATGAGAACCACCATAAAACAGTGCCTCCCACCCCAACCCCTTGAGGCGTCGCAGTAGGATACCATGGTCGATGGTATCAAAAGCCGCCGAGAGACCTAACAGGACCAGGACAGAGGAATGTCCCCTGTCCTGAGCCCTCCAAAGATCGTCAACCAGTGCACCCAATGCCATCTCCATGCTGTACCTGGGCCTGAAACCTGACTGGTCCAGGTCCAGGTATACTGCTTCCTCCAGGGCCAACGGGAGCTGATGTGACACCATGCTCTCAACAACCTTTGCAATAAAGTGAAGGTTGGAGACAGGACGAAAGTTGTTCAAGATTGCTGGCTCCAAAGCAGGTTTCTTGAGGAGGGGTCTCACCACCACCTCCTCAAGGTGGCAGGGAAGCTCCCCTCACCCAAGGAAGCAGAAATCACTGCCTGGATCCAGTCACGCATAACCTCCCGAGCCAAATAAACAAGCCAGGAGGGACATGGGTCCAACAAACACATGGTGGTACTCAGCTTCTCCATGATCCTGTCCACTTCCTCGGGAGTAACAGGATCGAACTCGTCCCAAATAACCAGACCAGTCGTTACCCCCTCAACCGACCCTGCCCAGTCAGAGTCCAGCCCATCCCGAATCTGAGCGATCTTGTCCAGCAGATGTTGGCTATACTCCTTGGCCCTCCCCCACATAGGGTCATCCCCTGCTCCCTGATTCAAAAGGAGCGGGACACCCTAAACAGGCAGCTGGGCAATTATCTGTGGATGTGATGAGGCAGAGAAGTAAAGACGCTTCGCTGCCCCCATCTCTACTAGGTAAGATTGCATAAAGGATCTTAACTGTGCTTGGTCAGACTCAGAACAGCTGGATCTCCAACCGCTGTCTAGGCCTCTTCTCTGCCGCTTCATCTCCTGGAGCTCCTCAGTAAACCAAGGGGCCAACCGGGATCTGCGTCGGGTCAGAGGCTGCAAAGGCACGATCCCATCGAGAACCCTGGCGGCTACCTTTTCCCAGGCATCCACCAGAGTCTCGACCGGAGCATGGGAAAAAGAGACAGGTATAGTCCCAAGCTCTGTCTGGAACCGCTCAGGGTCCATCAATCGCCTGGGGCGGAACCAGGTGGTCAGTCCTGCATTGCAGCAGCAGGGGGGGGGCATAATGGAAGTCCAGCTGAAGGAGATAATGATTGGTCCATGACAGGGGGTACATAATTGGTATACCCCCACCGAATTCACTGCACCACTGCTCCAAGATAAAAACGAGATCAGGCATGTGTCTCCCCACATGAGTCGGGCCCTGAATTACCTGAGTCAGGTCCAAGGCTGCCATGGAAGCCATGAACTCCTGGACCGCCCCCGATGCCCCACCCAGGGAAGGCAGGGTTAAAGTCCACTAGAACAATGAGTCTGGGAAACTCAACCTCCAGCCCCGATAGGGCATCCAGCATCCTTATTTATATTTACAGTTACTTCTATTCTTAGATCAATTTCGTATCCTATATTTCTTCAACAATTTTACCTTCTACATATTATATTTAACAAGTTATCTCTTATTTTTTCCATCTTCTCTCAAGCCAGGAATACCATTTGTTCCAAGTTTGTTAGTACTCGGTTTCCTCCCTCTCCTTCATTTCCATGGACAATCTGTCCATTCCTACACAATCATAGATTTTTTTAATTATAATTTGATCTGGAGGGATATCTGGTTGTTTCCAGTTCTGTGCTACTTACAGTTAATATGTGTATCATATTATCATATATTTAACTTTTTCTCCATTTTCCCTTCAAAAATGCCCAAGAGAAAAAGTTCTGGATTCATCTCTATTTTCTGTTCTGTTATCCCCTCCAGCCACTTTCTTATCTTACACCAGTATTTTTGGATTTTAGGGCAGGACCACCACATGTGGTAGAACGTTCCTTGTTTATGACCGCATCTCCAGCATTCGGGAGAGCTGTTCAAGAACATCTTGGCCAATCCCACTGGTGGCAGCTGCCATCGATAAAACTATCGATAAAATAGAGGTTCTCCTTGTAAGCAGCTGACATCGTTAGTTTGTAGTTTCTCTCCCACAATCTATCCCATTGCTCTATTTGAATATTATGACCAAAATTTCTCGCCCAACTAATCATTGTCTCTTTCACTGTTTCTTCTTCCATTTTGAATTTTAACAAAAAATTATACATTTTTGTAATCATTTCCCTCCTGTTCCTAATAATATCTTGTCAAGTTCCAATTGTTCTGTATTTATACCATGTTGTTCCTGGTCTTTTTTGTATTTTGTTCTAATTTGCAGGTATGGCCACCAATCAATTTTTATTCCCTGATTTCTTAAGTCCTGCTCTGATTTTAAGTTTCCAAATTCATCTAAAAGTTCTGAGTACCTTATTACTTTGTTTATGTCCAACACATTGGGATAGATTATGGCTTCAAGGATCAATTTTCATTGTTTCTATAAGATGCCATGATCAAAAGGAAGGAAAATAATTTTGTTACTGAAAATTTCTTCTCAAATGAGAGTAATACTTAGAATCAGGTTATTAAATCACAGAGGGTATGATTAGGAGAGGAATTGAAGGGAGGCAAAATAAATTGAGAGCAGTTTGAATCAGATTGAGAGCACGTAGGAAAAGAAAGATTAGGAAAAGAAAGTGAATGGAAAATACTGCAGAAATTGTCTCAGGAAATGATTGCTTTGGTCATCAGACCAAGAGATTGAAAAATAGAGAGATTATCAATTACCCTACCAGTTCTCTCTCTTTGTTCTCTCCTCCCTTTTCTCT
Organism: Ptyas mucosa; assembly: GCA_012654045.1. Lineage (NCBI taxonomy): Eukaryota > Metazoa > Chordata > Lepidosauria > Squamata > Colubridae > Ptyas > Ptyas mucosa. The sequence continues at coordinate 430,894 of WNWU01013525.1, forward strand.
TTTTTGCTCCTCCCTCCCTTTCTGTCTCTGACTTTTTCCTTTAAACAGCAAGCTCACTAATTGCCATATCTGATTTTTTTTCTTCTGACTCTCTTTTCTCTTCCTTTTTCCCAATGAATATCTCTCCCCTTTTGCCTTTAAATAGAAAGAGATATTTCATTGGGCTTTGCGTGGATTTATTTATTTATTTTGCTAAACTGCATTATTTCTGATCCTCTTCTACATCATATGCACAGTTTGTCTTTGCAGAATTATAAAATACTGATAACATTATACCTTTTGCCTCTCCGCACAATCCTCAACTGTCTGCTTTGAACTGCATATTAATAGTTCTCATTCCATTTTTTTGTGTTCTTGTATTCACGGGAGAAATACAATTTAGATGGAAGCTGGTTAGTTTATCTACCTTCTCTACCATGATTAGACTTCTAAAAACAATGGAAAAAATTGTCAATTAATAAATAATAATAATAAATATTTCTGTTATATGTATATAAACTGATCTTTAAGATGTTTTCTAGTTTCTTTCACATACTAACTCATACTCATTCACATTCACATTTCATTCACATACTAATTCAGTTGACCTTATCTTATACTCTCATTTTGTACTCTCCTGAAAATATATCTTTTTGAGAACATGGTCCTTTTCTCTATATGGTGTGGTAAGGATTTTAAATAATCATGGACTGATTTCAATTCATAGATGAATAAAGATTGAACCATGCACCCCAAGACAAAGCATTCCTGCTGTTGTGTCATTCATAATGTCCAATCTGCATGCATGGGTCATTCATTCTTGAGGACAGTCACCTGTGGTGTCAGGAGTATTTTCATTACAAAACACCAAATAGAATTCTCTATTTTTCAAGTTTCTACACATCCTGAAAGTTTCCTATTGTATTCACTATGTTAGGCCCATAATCTTATTGATTGAAATGCTTCTGAGGATGTTTCTTACAATAGAGATTTAACCTAATCAAACAATTCTTGTAATTCTACCAAAAATTAAGCTTGTTACAATAACAAGTGGGGGGGGGAGAAAATAGGCAAAGGACATGTCCCAACAGATACAGCCTTCAAGAAAGAGGTAGAAAGTAAGTGAGGTGGGATGTTCAAAGAAAGTGTACCAAGATTACCCCCTAATCTAAAAAGAGAAAAAGAGGAAATGTAAAAAGCTTTACTAACTTTCCATCTACATCTTACTACTCTTTGTGTTCATGAGTTTGTGAGATTCTGGCAAATCAGTAGAACTCAAATGCCATGTCCAACATATTTGATTACTCATCAAATTACCTGCCATGGCTGAAGATTCTGAAGACCAAACTTTTTGCCATTCAATTTTCGCCTATGTTCTTGGCTCAACTTCATGGCATGTAAAGCATGTGCCACTGCATTGTATACACTGTAACTGTGACTGCTCATCCTCATTTCAAAAAAGGCTCCAGGAAGGCTCTCCAGCTTCTCCCTCCCTGTACAGACATCCTCCATTTCCTCATTCACAGATGGATTTGGAAACACACAGCCAAATGCTTGCTCCCACACATCTTTGAGGAAACCATCCTCTTTGGAGGACAAATGATTTCTTGTCTGAAGAAAATGTTGGAATCCTGCAACTTCATTTGAATAAGATGCAAAGCTTAGAGCACCATGTAGGCCTTGGATATCCCAGCTTTTCTGATAAAAGAACAATGCAAGACCCATTTGGGAAGTCATGATCCACACCTTGCCTTTGAGCTTTATAGAAACTATTTCCATTTCAGGTAGATACAACAACCACCTTAAATTTGAAAGATTATTATCACTGATTATGACAGTTTGGGCTTTGCTGTTAACAAGAAGGTTAAAAGTTTCAACAAGCAATTCCATACCTTCTAAAGCATTGGTGAAACACACTGGTCTGAATTGCTCCAAGAAGGCAACACAAATTTTATGAAGAGCAAACAATGAAAAGATTAGGTGCTGAAATGTTCTTCCCCCAAGTCCTTTCACAAGGACCCCTACCCAGGTCCATCTGAAGTGCAAAAGTAGTTGAATAATCCCCATGTAATTAAGTTCTTCACCTGGAACCATGTGGTAGTAGAAAGGGCTTTCATTTGGAGAAGAGCCAGTTGAGAACTAGGAAATGAAATGAAAATTAAATAAATAAATAAATTTTAAAAACTAGTGTCTTTGGGCGGGATATGATTGACAAAGTAAAATATGTATCCACTTTAAGTTTAGAGTTCTGAAAAACATCATCATATGGTTTCACATAATTTCTATTCAGAAGATGCTAATGAGACTATTGTGTGACTGGATGATCCTTATGTTCCCTTTGAAAATTACAATCTTATCTGAATTCATACCCTGAATTTACCTCCATAAAGAATCCCTACTTTGGCTTATTATTTACATATGTCCTTCCTTCAGTAGTGGGTTGCTACCGGTTTGGCCTGGTTCTACCGAATAGGTAGTAACTTTGGGAATTAGTTCTCCAAACCATTAGTAATGGCAGCCAGGCCACGCCCCCAAATCAGTCCGCCGGTAGCTGCGTGGTAAGTTGACTGAAGCAAAGAATCCTCTCAGCCGCCTGGCTGCAGGGCGCCGAAAAGTCCTTCAGCCGGTGAGAACAAAGCTGCACATACACAAAGATGGCAGTAGTGACTGGAGGTCTTTCTGGTTATGTGTGCCAGTGGCTGGGTGGAAAACAAGCCTCTCGGTTTCCAAGTTCAGCAGCAGGCTCAGTCCCTTAACACTGGGTTGCTTTTCTCCATGCCTGAGAAAGATCAAAAGGTACAAAGCAGCCTTTAATTTACCTCATCTAGGTCGCCTAGATGAGGTAAAGGAAAATAAACCACTGAGGGAAGGAGCCTAATGAAGCTGCCGCCGTTGCAGCTGTCCCTCCTCCCCACAGCTTGGAGAGCCAAGCAGAAGAAGTCCTTGGCTGTTGCGAAGAAGCGGCAGCTCTGGGTGTGCCATACTTGCTTCTTTCTCTTTGAGAGCAGCTTTGCAAACAAGGTGCCAAGTGGCTTTCAAAGAGAACGAAACAGGCATGGTGCACCCAGAGCTGTCACTTCTTTGCAACAGCCGAGAGCAGAAGAGTTCACTCAGGAGTGATGCCAGCGAGGAAGGCAGCCAGGTCAGAGGGAGGCATAGCCCAAGCTCTCTGGGACGGGTAAACAAGTGTGGGGAGGCAAAGGGGAGTAAACTCAGGCCCCCGCGTGTTGCACCCCCTCCCAGCCTCTGTACTGCCAGTGTCTCCTGAAGCTGCCACTGTTGGAGCCGCGACAGGGACGGGGGCAGCCCAGTAATCTGGGTGCCCGAAAATGGCATAGAGGCATGGGGAGGGGGTGCAACATGAGGGAGGCTTCCCGCAATTCCTCGGCTTGTCTGGGCTGCAGCTGAGTCTGTTGCCTTGAGCTGGTGGAGTGGGTTGCTCCAGCTGCAACCATGGGAAAGGCCTGTCAGAGGTGAGAACGGGCACTTTTTGGCCAGGAAGGGCAATGGAGGGAAAGCCGAGACAACCACCGCCACCCCACTGCATCCTGACCTGGATATGGGGCCGGAGTGTAAAAAAAAAATTGTCAAAAAGTCCCAAAAATTTTAGCCACCTTTTTGGTGGGCATGGCTTGGGAGGTCATGTGACTGAGTGTGTGAGTGTCATCACATTGGCCACACTGAATCAGTCACGCCCCCCACCTAGCCACACCCACAGAAGCAGTAGTAAAAAAATTTAGAACTCACCACTGCCTGCCTTCCTTCCTTCCTTCCTTCCTTCCTTCCTTCCTTCCTTCCTTCCTTCCTTCCTTCCTTCCTTCCTTCCTTCCTTCCTTCCCTCCCTCCCTCCCTCCCTCCCTCCCTCCCTCCCAGCCAACTGTTATACTGCATCTTGAAGAACAGTCCTGTCAATTAATCTTCAAGTATCTGATCAGCTCAAGTTAAGACGAGATATTGGAGGAAGGAAACAAAACATCAAGGAGGAATTACTAGGGAGAGGCAATATTTTTATTCTGCACTGTTAATAGTAATAAGGCTTCTGATTCTGCTTACATGGCATCTCCTGTAATAATTCAATATGGTTCTAAATTCAAGGATATCTTTTTTTTTTTTACTAAAATGTATCATTCACCAAGATTTAGAGTTTGAATACCTCTCCTTGTTCATTTCCCACAACAACCTTCTCCCTGATTGAATGGCATATATTTTTGTTAACATCCATCAATATTATGAGTAAATTTGGATAAAGATTAAGAAGGCCCTGTTGCTTGTTTTCAAACATGATTGCTCATTGGATAACTTTAAAAGAGCTGCTGATCCAGTTCTACAGAGGAATTATTGAGTCTGTCATCTGCACCTCCATAACTGTCTAGTTTGGCTCTGCAACCAAACAAGACAAACACAGACTTCAACTGATAA